>QAOA01000600.1:110443-147937 GCA_003255065.1 Cercis canadensis | reverse complement strand
ATGAATTAAGCTTTTTAAATACTAGTATTGTGCTAATTAACAATTTTTCACATGAGATTAATTTAATGGTCATAAAAAGTTATGAATTAAACCTGTCCAAGTTAAAAGTATTAGAGTGGTATCCGAATTAAACTTTCTATTTAAATTATGCAATTCATAAAGCCTTTTAGCTTATCACAATGCAAAACTATAATATAAAAGAGTAGTTCTGTTAAGAGAAATCAAATAAATTATGCTAAGAGGCAACAACAAGTGGAGAAGGAATTCCCTTGACCTGAATGGTTACACTCCCGGCATGCTTGATAATTGGAATCGTGATCCTCAGAGAACCACCGTAGAGCTCAGCCGTACGTCATCTCCTGCTCATCTAAGTTTCTTCTTTTCTGTCCCTGTTGTTTCTCAATCAGGTCAAACCTCAGGTGAGAAAGCCAAAAAGAAAAGGTAATAACAACAACAGCAACAAGTTTCTCCACAAAAATTAAAATAAAGATAAGATTCTTCAATGACATATAAGAAAAGAATATCAAATATAATGTGTTCAAAAAGTTCACAAAACCTCACCAAAATCTCTTAACGATTGCTGAGTCTTTTGGATTTGTCGAAACAGCCGTTCTTTCACCTAGGAGTGTACATAACCCGACTAACCCATAACAACCAGATCGAATTGGACCAATTTGATGCCAATCCATCGGTTATAGATGAAAGGCGGATAGAATTGTATGACTGAGATTAATTAAAACAGTTTTATCCGATCAGTTCAGTTTTAGGTACGAAAAACCGAAATAAATCAAATACATTAAATGCTTCAATTGTTTTGATATTTGTTGCACATTTTCAAGTGTGAAAAGTGAAAACATGTGCCATACAATTACTTTTCTACTCTTTCGTTTTTTTTTTTTTATCATCTTTGCTTCTCTTCTATATCAATTTTGTTCTCTCTCTTCACTCATAGACCCATAGCCATACTCTTCTCTCTCTCCATTTTTACTTTTTAAATTTCAACCTTATTTCTTCGTCTCTTCCACTACTCTTCTCCTCTCTCATTTCTTCACTAACTCAGACGACCCACAAAAATAGTAGAATCAGCCTCCTCCACTTCAAACTGCTTGCAACTACCATAGAACACCAACCTACTCAAACCAACTGCCTGAAACCAAACCCTCACAAATAGATATGTCTCAGTTTTCTCCATTAGTTGGTCGGTGGTGGATGGCTGTTTTCTTCACTCGATGACCATCGGTCGGGTGATGTTTTCCTGAAAACCGATCGAATTCAACCGATGAACACCCCTGAGTGTCACCGCTCAACTCTTCCAACTGCTGCTGCTGATCCTGAACTCTCTACATCAAATCAGCCACGTGGTCCATCACCTCCGAATATTGCACATCCTGTGTGGGCTGTGGTGGTTGGGTCACTGGAGTCGGTATGAATTGCTTCTTTTTTATAATACTGTGTTTTATTGTTATAATGACTTCCTCACTCCTACATTTCGTGCTCAAACACGGCCACAACCACCACCCACTCTTCTTCGTGCTCAGACTCTTCCGACTGCTGTTAACTGCTGGTGGAGGAGGCTCTGGTGGAGCCAGGAACCCCAAGCTGATTTTCCATCTTTTTGGTTCATTTTGCGTTTTCAAATCACTATGGATGCCTCAATTCTATTCTTGAGATCGAGAATTTTATGTTCCGAAGAGTAGGTAAATCTATATGCAGGATCTTTGCATTTCTTGCATATTTTCTATTTACTCATAGTTGACAATTTTGTTTTTGTTAATACTTTGTGCTGAGTATGTTTATTGTGCTGAGTTTTCCAATCTTACATCAGACGGAGGTGAACATACTCATGGTATCTTCTTTTTGCTTCTCCCTTCTCCAACTAGATAGGGGCCAGCTCCACTTCCTCTCCTTCAATTATGAGCTGCTGAACTGCTGCGTCCAACTTAAGCGTCAGTCATGTTTCTATTCCGCCAGTTACATCCAGCTTCACGTAAACATAATCTTCCTCCACATGGGTCATTGCATCTGTGCACAAGTGCTATTATAGATTTTTTTTATTTTTTGTTTGCCATGAAGTTATCCTTAATAATGTACTTACCAAAGTTTATAATTTAATTTCATTTGATCTCAATTGTTAAAAAGAGTCAATATATTCACATGTGAGACTTTTTTAATATTATAAATGTTCCGAGGAACAAGCCTAAAGCACTTGCATTTTTTCTTTATAATGAATTAGATTTTAAATATTTTATGCAAACTATTATACTTATATTTATGTATTGTAAGAATTAATTTATAGACTGTTCAAAATTATAAATCATTTTGATTATTAATATAGTTGTTAAAATAAATAAAATATTCTTTGTATTATCTTATATGAAGTTATTTAAAATTGTAATTTATCTTCTTTGTAATGCACTTTCTTCTTTGTTTTTTTATCATATTTGAGTTCTAATTCCTTATATGATGATTCTTTTTTAGCAAATTTGTGCTCACTTGCAATTCTGTAGAAAATGAAAGGATCAATATATAAAGATTGTATTCTTTATATATAGATATGTGTTTATTAGGCTTAGATTATTTCCTAATTTTTATACCCTTTTCTGCAGGGGTCATTTATTTTTAGAGATTCCAGTGGTGATCATGGTGTCTAAGAGTATATAGTATACATTGATAGGTATATATGCTCTTTGATTAAAGATTTTTTTTGGTCATTTATTTTTAGTTTAATTTTTTTTGGTTTTTTTATTTATTTATGCTATTTAAGTATAACTCTTTAGAGTGGAGTGAGAAGGCAATATATACTACAAACTTGATGAATTTTTGTAACATTTGGATGGAACAAGTTCCTTTGAATGAGGAGGAATCACACACTAAACTAACCCAATAGAAATGACGCTATTGGAGAATCAAGGTGACATAAAGAGTGAAGAAGAATTTGAACTTCTAATTAACACTGAACTAAATTATATGAATATTTCAATAATACTATATGCATTGTCTTTTAAATACAAAAAAATATATCTCAGGTTTGAATTCCAATCATCTTATATCCTTAGTTACAAATTTTAACTTTATATATTTAAATGCAAAAAAATATTAATCACTTCTTGAAATGATAATATGGTATTAAAAAATGATTACAACTCTGTTTACACAATAATGACAAATAATAGCGCAGAAGACGTATAGGGGCGTAGGTGGGTAGTCTTGTAAATAGAGATATAAATAAGATGTCACCTGGGTATATAACTATATATACTTTTGTCTTAGTAAAAGTTTAAGGTGAGAGAATGTCGCCCTATTCTAAAGTAAGAGCATGCCACAAGCTTTAAAAAGAGCTTACAGTGATATTTATAGATCACTTACCAATAAGGACTACTAACAACAAAAATCAAATGCTTTTGTTTTAGGAAAAGTTTAAGGTAAAGAGATATTACCCTATTTTAAGGTGAAGACATGCCACAAGCTTTTATGCTTACCAATGAGAACAACTAATAATAAAAATTGAACCTAATGAAATGTTTTGATCCTTATGAACTAAAATAATCTCTATTGATGTATATATATGCTAGTATTGCACCAAAGTTTAATGCCTATATTGTCTTAATTAAAAAATAAAGGATATGTTCACCCACTCCACCTCTCGGTAAATTGACTAAAAAATATATTTTTATAAATTATTTACACAAATAAGGTAATTTTTAAATTATTTATCTAAAAATAACACTTTTAAATATTTTATTAATTTTTTAAACAAAGTTAAACACGTTTTATATATGTAAAATGTAAATAAACTGAACACATTTTACAAAATTTTAGGTCAAAAACATGTGTTACTATTCATTGAAGTAGCTTTAGAAAAGCGTAAAAGGGACACATTTTACCTATAAAGCGTGTTCCGTGAGAATACACTTTATCTCTAAAGTGTGTCCCTCCGACTAACTTATCAATATTATGTTTTGGAATTTAATCTAAATCCTTTGTTAAAAAAAACAACGTACGTTGGCACAAGAAAGTACTAGCAACATTTTTTTGGAAGAAAAAGTAGGCATTAAAATATAAAATTTAATGGCATATTAAATCCTTTGAATTAAACTAATATATTGCATGTCCACGAATTGACCGCTCATTTTTATCTCTGAGATAAAAGCAAGTGGAGATGGAATCGTATGAACAGGACAACATTTATTTCCTAAAAAAAAGAAAAGAAAAAAGTAGGAACAATACAATCAGAAATAAGAGAGACACGCTTTAGAGTAAAAGCGTGTTCCTCAAGAGTACACTTTATTTTTAAAGTGTGTTATTTAAAAATATATTTTAACTTTAAAACGTGTTTATAAGGAACACGCTTTAGAGATAAAACGTGTTCTTTGCTAGCCTTTTTTTTTACGTCTTTCTTAGACACACTTTTGACTTGAAATTTTTTAAAGCGTGTTCAATTTATATAAGTTTTACACACAAATAAAATATGTTTAACTTTGTTTAAAAAATTAATAAAATATTTAAAAGTGTCCATTTTATATAAATAGTTTAAAAACTACATTTATATAAATAATTTATAAAAGTACATTTTTTCAGTCAATTTGCCCCCTCTCTCACTATTTTTTTTTAAATAACACATTAATGGGAAAATTTACTTTAATAATATATTTTTGTAAACTATTTATACAAATGAGACAAATTTTAAAATATTTAATTAAAATGGTTACTTTTGAATATTTTAACGGAAGTGAAACATGGAAAAAGTCAAACAGTAAGCACGCTTTAGTTGTGAACACACTTTATCTCTAAAGCATGTTCATTGATGATTTTTTCCATATTTCACTTTCTTTGAAAAATTAGTAAAATATTAAATAGTACCCATTTTAAGTAAATAATATAAAAACTATCCTATATGTATAAATAATTTACAAAAATGTATTATTTTAGTCGATTAGCCGCATTGATGATTAAGGTATTAAGATATGGCAAAGTCTACAATACAAATGGCTGAAAATGGGTACCGATGCAAATGACAATCAATTGTCATTCAATCATCCACTTGGCATAATCAATGACTGAGATAGTTTGATGGGCAACTTGGTTATCAGGTCTTTCTAATAATAACATAATAGCTTAATATTTTAGTTAAATTATATGTTGATCCCATTTATCAAAATCAACCTCATCGCACCTTCCTAGAGCAAGTCCATGAGAAGAAGTCTCCATGTGCCGATTGAGGCAATCGAAGCTCTTGTAGGAGTACTTGTCCCATATGACATTGGAGTCAGGGAGAGACGTTCAGTGTTATACAAATTTGATCAGGGAGGTTATCTTCCTCTTGCCTTTGCTGAGGTACTAATGTTCATCATGTATGTTTGGAATGCCGTGCACCGAAAGAGTATCATGAGTTGGAAAATAAGATTTTTTCAGAAACGGTTGAAGAGATTCTCACTAATACAGAGTTTTGTAGAATACCTGGTATGACCATGTTCTACTTAGAGCTTCCTCAAAGCATCCCACCCATTTTCAAGCATTATATGGAAAATGTGCCAGTATTGCTCTCTGTTCTTGTCTTTGTGTGCATCAAGCCATTACCAATTAGTTCTGGGGAAGTGAAGAATGGCAGCCTCTGTTGCAATGGCACCAACCCCCTCAGTGCCGCCGCCTCACTATATGGTGCCGCCGCCTCACTATATGGTGCCGCCAAAGTCATGGTGGTCGTCACCACCGTCACATTATAGAGCTTCATTCTCGCCGCAAAACCCCAGTTCCACCCCTAACATCGAGGCCCAAACGCAAAATAGATTTTTCCGATTTCGCAAGTTGCAGCAATTGCTGAATTGGGAGATCTAATTTGGATTTGTAGCTCATGAATTTGCTGATTTCACGAGATGGGTCGAAACCTAGATTGGGATGCTTCAGGTTGAAGAATTTGGGAGAGGAGAATAAAAGTAAATACATAAATTTCCACTTGGCACAATCAATGATTGAGATGGTTTGATGGGCAACTTGGTTATGAAGTCTTTCTAATAATAACATAATAGCTTAATATTTTAGTTAAATTATAGATTGACCGCATTTATCAAAATCAACCTCATCGCACCTTCCTAGAGCAAGTCCATGAGAAGAAGTCTCCATGTGCCGATTGAGGCAATCGAAGCTCTTGCATGCGTACTTGTCCCAGATGACACTAGAGTCAGGGAGAGAAGCTCAGTGTTATACAAATTTGATCAGGGAGGTTATCTTCCTATTGCCTTTGCTGCGGTAGTCGTGCACCGAAAGAGTATCATGAGTTGGAAAATAAGATTTCTTCAGAAACGGTTGAAGAGATTCTCACTGATACATAGTTTTGTAGAATACCTGGTTTGGCCATGTTCTACTCAGAGCTTCCTCAAAGCATCCCACCTATTTTCAAGCATTATGTGGAAAATGTGCCAGCATTGCTCTCCGTTCTTGTCTTTGTGTGCATCAAGTCATTACCAATTAGTTTTAGGAAAGTGAAGAATGGCAACCTCTCTTGCAACGACACATGCAGCAGCACCAACCCCCTCAGTGCCACCGCCTCACTATATGGCGCTGCCAAATTCATGGTGGTCGTCACCACCGTCACATTATAGAGCTTCATTCTCGCCGCAAAAACTCCCAGTTCCACCCCTAACATCGAGGCCCAAACGCAAAATAGATTTTGCCGATTTCGCAAGTTGCAGCAATTGCTGAATTGGGAGATCCAATTCGGATTTGCAGCTCATGAATTTGTTGATTTCACGAGATGGGTCGAAACCCAGGTTGGGATGCTTCGGGTTGAGGAATTTGGGAGAGGAGAATAAAAGTAAATATATAAATTTTATAGGATCAAAATACAGTCAATATTAAGTTATTTCATTTGAAATGTACACGTGATTTAATTTCAACCATTTGCACCGATACCTATTTTTAATCATTTGTATTGTAGACTTTGCTTTAAGATATATAACTATATATGCTTTTGTTGCAGTAGACTGTGCGGTTGAATTACGGAATTCCAACTGGGCAAGCATGTCCGTCGTGGCAGCATTTCATTGGTCCATTCATCGTGTACCACCAACTCACATTTTTTGAGGAAAAAAAAAAAAAAAAAACTGGTGCAAGCAAGCACTTCCAAAAAGGGGAACCATTTGAAGAAGGAAATATCAAAATCCTTCGCAATTCCATTCCAATTCTGAATCTGAATCCCAAAGAATAGAGATAGAGAAAGAGAGAACATGGAGGCCATCGATTCTGTCTTCGATCCCCTGAGAGAGTTCGCTAAGGACAGCATTAGACTCGTAAAGCGCTGCCACAAACCCGATCGCAAAGGTGAAATCTAATTTTTTTTCAACGTGGTCTTTGATTTCTTCAGTTTTTTTTGGTTTTCTGATTCAAAATTTTTTGTGGGTTTTGATTTATCGGATGCTATTTGGTTGTAGAGTTCTCCAAGGTTGCTGTTCGTACGGCGATCGGTTTCGTGGTGATGGGATTTGTGGGTTTCTTCGTGAAGCTGATCTTCATCCCAATCAACAACATCATCGTCGGATCTGGTTAGGTAAAGTTAATTTCTCGAAGAAGATTGGAATTTCTTTTAATTTTCTGTTCTTTTTCTTGTGTTGATGCTGTTTGGCTTTTGGGAATTGTGTTAAAATTGCATGAGGTTGCTGTTTGTTCTTGATGGTAACTTTTTGCTGGTTGGTGAGCTAGTATTGTTTGACTAGTTGGCAGTATATGGTCCTCTGATAACTTCAACAATTGGGTCTAGTGTTTTAATATGAGCAAGGGAATTGAGAGAATTTTTTTTTCTTTTTGTGCTCCATTTGGTTACTTTTATGTTTGAATGATTTCGGATCCTGGAACCAAGCATAATAAATTGACCCAGTTGAGATTAATGTTTATTTGATGGTAAGTTCATAGTTTCCAACTTGCTTATCAAACAAATTAACTTCCTTTTCTGTTTTCTCCTTTATAAGATTTACTATTTAGATTGCATACTCAAAGAAGCACAGTAGATTCCCCTGCTGGGCTTTTTCTTCTCAAAAGTTGAACCTATTTTTACCTAATTGTTAACGGCATGATCCTTCTATGAGTTTTTTATGGTGGAGTTAGTTAGCAAAATTTCCCCCTATCCTTATACATGCTTATCATCAACTCCCAGTCATAGTTGGCTGGTGAGTTTCTCTTTTCTGACTGGTAAGGTGCTTTTCTTAATGTTACACAGTATCACTTTTGATGTAAAATCTATATGTCAAATACCAAGTTGGTCAGTTATTTAATTGGGTTGGAATGTGTTTTCGAGAAGAACAGTTCCTACTGAAGCATTTTTTCATTATATAATCGAGAATAACTGGTTAGAATTCATCAGTTTGAGTTGTATAATAATTTATAACTCATTGAATGAAAATCCGCAAGATGTAGTAAATGTATATAAATATTCATACATCAGAAAGAGCAGTTGTTCATTCTTGAACGTATAAGTTATGATCCATAATGAACCTATTTCCTCATGAGCCAGTGTTACGACTACCTGTTTCATTGGCAGCCTCTTTGATGACTGCATTTATTACTGCAAATTATGTTCACAAAAATTTATGGAATTTCAACATTCTTTTAGTTAAATGCATCTAAGAGATATTGTCTAGTTCGTGTGTTGGTTTAGTGCTGTTTTCCTTATTTTCAATTACAATCTTGATTATTTATATAAAATCTGAAGTGAATGAACTTTTCTTCATGAAACTTCTTTGCAATGTCATCTATACTGGCTTTTAACTAACTAGTTTTTAAATTGTTTATTTGTTGAGATAGAATATGATATTCAACGTGACTGTGATTGGTTGATAAGGTTGATACTTAGAACCTAGAAAGGCATAATTTGGCATTAAAGATCATAAGAAGCTATGTGCCTTGAACACAATGTGAAGTCTATTTTCTTTTTAGTGAATGATAGAGCTAATAACTGTTTGTTATATCTTGCAGGATGAAGGGGAATAATGCTATAGTTGTCAAGTAAAATGCGGCAGAAAGAGATCCCCTTCTATAGATCATTCAATGTAGTCTTTGTTAGTTCTTCGGTGCTGTCTTTTTTTACTAGTTTTTTTCTTTCTTGTGTACCACAACATGTTCTTCTCTGTAGTGGAATTTGTATTCCTCTATCTTGAAGACCTTGATACATTGTTTTAATCTGGGAAAAAGAGAAAAGATGTTGAGGAATTGAAATTTTGTTTTGAAGTCTTTGTTTAAGATGCTTTCCTCTTTCGTCTTTTATACTTTCCTCTTTGTTTACTTCGTACTTTCCAGTTCCACTGCGTGTAACATTAATTTGGTCCTTTCTAGTTTGTTCAGGTTTGCCCTATGAAAGATTTATGATTAATTGGCAAAAGCTTTTGCATGATAACTTTTCTAAATAACTGAGTACTTGTTTTTAGTTTTTTGTTGAGTTATTCCATTAGCTTTCATCTCTCCTCCCTGCAGTCTCTTTGTTCTGGGAGCTCGCTTGCATGCCATGGATGGAATGGTTTTTATTGTTATCCTGATCCTGTCATGTTATAGAAGATCAAAATTCATCCTTTGCTTGGTAACTATTTTTGAAAAACCTAAGTGCCAAATAAGTAACATAAAAATTAAAAATCTACAAAAAAGAAAAGTGACTTCAAATAAGTGCCAAATTCAAAATTTTGAATAAAATGTATTNTTGAATAAAATGTATTTCTTTATTTTTTTTTTATGGAAAATGTATTTGTTTTTCTAAACTTTCATACAATAATAAAAGTTTATGAATAGCGTTGTGAGAAAATTACTTTGTTAGTTAAAATAAAACACTCCTTTCAATTCATATGAACCTAAATTTGAGCAATACTAATTACATACGACTCATGCTACATAATACATTACATATTCAAAGTTAAAATAATTAAATCTAAATAATTTTATTAAAAAAATTTCTCTACTACTTAGATAGTATCAAATGTATAACATAAGACAGTGTAATTACTAATTACAAATGGTTTGCAGTAGTAGTAGTAATAATAATAATAATAATGCAATTCCCTAAATAAAGATATTATAATGCATTTATCTAAAAAAAGGGTCAATCCTTTCTCTCTTGGTCATTCTAAATTATATTTTTCTCTTTTTGGTGGTTGAATTTTATTTGAATTGAACCAGAATTTCAACAAAATTCAGTTAATGTACACAATCTAAGTGCTGGTAGAGGGGTATGCACGTGCGACCAAATTAATCAATCACCACCTCCATAACAGCTCAGAATACAAGTACACAATGGCTCTGCTGCCAGTATAAGGCGAGACGGAGCAGACCGTCGTCGCTTTAGTCGGAACTCGAATTTGTCTCTGGTTCTGTCCGAAACCAATCATTGTCCTTTCTCTTGAAAACGTTGATTACCTAGTCAAGGTTGATTTCTTATGGAGGGTTTCGTTTGTTTGAAGGTTCCGTTTCAGGCCGTACCATCCTTCTCTTCCAGACCCAGAAGCTGGATTCCACCAACCCAATTGAATGCCTCCAAAAGCAACTCGCTTTCTGCTTTCTTTGTTCGGGCACAGGTGAAAATTTTCCCGAAAGCTTATTTTCTTTTGATAGAAATGGTTTCTGTAGAAAATATTTTGGCCTAAAAACTAAAAATTGTTACAAAACAAGTATAGCAAAAGCATAAAACTTTTCTGAGTTTTATTGTGTTTCATTGTGCGTTAATCTGGGTCTCTTTCTTTCTTTCATTTATCGATGTTATTAGTGAATTTTTGGTTTTGCTTTTTAAAAATTCAGAACCATTATTGGGGAAAAGTAACAGGCTTGTCAATGGTTTGTGGTTATAGAAGCAAAACCAATTGGGTTGTTGGAGTTCACTGAGGATGGAAAAGACTTTAGGGAAGTGGAATTTGACTTTATTTTGAATTTATTTTGGAAATTTTTTTATAATGAGGAAGCCCAGTTGGCTAAATTTCCCAAAGCATAACACTTTCTTGGGTGTTTATTGTGTCCCATTGTGCATTAATCTAGGACTCTTACTTTCTTTCATTTATCGATTTCGTTAGTGCATTTTTGGTTTTGCTTTTTTCAAACTCAACCATTATTGGGGAAAATTAACAGTGTTGTATTTTCCCAAACCATGGTTTTGGGTTGTAAAAGCAAAACCAATTGGGTTATTGAAGTTCACTAAGTGGAAAAGACATTAGAGAAATGGAATTTGACTTCATTTTGTGTGTCATTTTTTAAATTCTTGTATAACGAGGAAATCCGGTTGGCTAAATCATATGTTCTTTAAGCTTATGTGGTATTTTGACTGTTTGACTTAGATGGAGTCTAAGGAAGGTTCGGCTGCTGTGGCCACATCTAGTGAATCTGCGGAAGATGCCCTAAAAATCAAGGAGTGGGAAGTGGGAATGTTCCACAATGAAGTTGCTGCGACCCAAGGTATAAGAATCAGGAGAAGGCCACCGACAGGACCCCCTTTGCATTATGTAGGACCCTTTCAGTTCCGGTTGCAGAATGAGGGTAATACACCTCGTAACATTTTGGAAGAGATTGTGTGGAACAAGGACGTAGAAGTCAGACAAGTACTATTATTTATCTGCTTTATGCCTTATTTTCCTTTGAATTGCTTTGTTATCATGAATCTGTTGTCTGTAATGCTGAGAGCTATTTGGTTTTCAGCTAAAAGAGAGGAAGCCTCTTGGTAAGCTGAAGAAAGACCTCGAAAATGCTCCTCCTGCCAGGGATTTTCTTGGTGCACTAAGGGCAGCCAATGAACGAACTGGACTGCCTGGATTGATAGCTGAAGTGAAGAAGGCTTCACCAAGTAGAGGTGTCTTGAGAGAGGACTTTGATCCAGTAAGTGTGACTTATTTTGTACTATTAGTTTTTTTTTGGCTAGACTTGTTATTTCTTGACTTTAAGTGTAACAATGTGTCAACTTGTTATTGTTATCATGTGGGAAATGTAAGAGTCAGCTGCAGCTGGCTGGCTATGCCATTTTAAGTTGTGGGTTAGAATATATAGCATTCACTTATTTATTTTGATTTGGCTTCCTTGAATCTACTGTTACAGCATATTGGCTTGATCTGAAATCATGTTTTTCATAAATCTTGTGTTGTTTCAAGGTACAAATCACTTATCATCTGTTTTAGTGCTTATGTTTTATCTGCTTCCGTTTACCCAAGGTGAATAAATTTGGTAGTCTGACTTTTTCTTTCTACTGTACCTATCTATCCATTTTTTTAAATTTATGCACAAACTTATTCAAAGTAATTGGATGTTTTGGTAGTCTATAGTTCTATACCATATGACTGGAAAAACTATCTACCAAATAAGTATAAAAGTTTGCCCAAAAATTCTTGAGTCTGTCAAATATGTAAATAAATATGCATTTAGATAGTTCCTCATGAAATAGTTTTAAAAAACTGGTCCCAACCCTCTTATTAGTTTATATTTTATCTCTTCATGGTTTATGCCACCATTCAAGGGGTTCTCATCTGATAGGTTGAAGTTGCTCAAGCTTATGAGAAAGGTGGAGCAGCATGTCTTAGTGTTTTGACAGATGAGAAGTATTTTAAGGTAAACCAACTAACTTGAATTTTTTTTTTTTTTTTTTTCTTAAGAACTTGAATGCTGCTAGCTAAGTGCTGTTTAGTTCGTTGAGGAGTGATGTGTCAGGTTTGTAGCTAAAATAATAACTAACCTTAACTTGCCCTTGGTTTTATCAATCTAGGGAAGCTTTGAAAATCTTGAGGCAATAAGGAATGCTGGAGTGAAGGTCTGCTTTGTAAATTGTATTTCTATTTGATTTTGGGTTTATTCTACATTATAATGATTGATATAGGCCATGCTTATAACTTTACCCAAATACACAGTGCCCCTTGCTGTGCAAAGAATTCATCATTGATGCGTGGCAGCTGTACTATGCTCGAACTAAAGGTGCAGATGCAGTCCTTTTAATTGCTGCTGTTTTACCAGATCTTGACATCAAGTACATGATCAAGATATGCAAGATACTCGGATTGACTGCACTTGTTGAGGTAAGGCTGGTGTTTCTGTCTTTATTCTGTTTATTATATTTGATGTGAATTTATTCTTGAAGCTGTTGCTTTGAGCTTATCCAATATTTAGCATGATTTTATAATTGAAGTTGGCTTGGCTATCCTGAGTCTTGACTAACGTAACTTGATTTTGTTAGAATAGTTTTAGGCAATATCACCTTTCGGTTGCAAAGTATCAAAACAGCTATAGAAGGCATGTGTTGCTTTTGAATTTAACAAAATTAGGTGTAATTTAGCCAAATCATGTATAATAAATGGTAGAATCACTTTTTATAGAATCAAAAGCATGCCCTACCTTCTTTTGCCAGGAAAGTGCCCAAACAACTTAAATTTGTGCCAAAGTCAAGAATTTATTTTCAAAATTGATTATAGGGGCTTTAAAAGCCAAACCAAAGTTCCAAATGCATGCTAAATTAGAAAGGGCAGTAAAAAGGGACTTTAAAGCCACACCCCCTCCCCCCCTTCTCTCTTTCTATGTATAGAAGTTCAACATCAAATTGGTGTTTTATGATATAAAGCTATACATAAATTAGATGAGCATTATTCTCCCTGACTAAAGTGAAGTTAAAGCCATACCTAAATCAGACGAGCATTAATTTGTATTGGTACAACTTGATGATTGTGTTAATGTGTGCTGTATCTTAGTCCTATTATAATACAAGTGCCTTCAATTAATTAGCTCTGATTTCTCAATTTGTGTGGTATGCTTTTTAGTTTCTGTATTTGTTATCCTAGGGCTGCTCTGTTCTCTATTTTATTTGATGATGGCTAAGCAAGAAGTCCTTATATTTTTATGCTTTATCATGTTTACCACTAGGTGCACGATGTGAGGGAATTTGATCGTGTTCTTGGAATAGAGGGGATTGAGCTTATTGGTATCAACAACCGTAATCTTGGTATGCTTTTTCTCTTTTATCCCTTCCTAAAATTAGATAAATGAGTAACTAAAATATGCAAATTGGCTTTCCCTTGGCACATCAAATCCTTTTAGTTATGAATGCTTATTTGCTGGTACTTCATCTCTGATTTCGTTGTTATTGCTGTTTTTTTTTTAAATAATTTTTTTCTCTTTTTTCATTTATTTTATANTTTTTTAAATAATTTTTTTCTCTTTTTTCTTTTATTTTATATGTTTTTGTTCGTAATTTCTTATTTCATTTCATCTTCTTCTTCCTTCTACTGGATAGATGATCTGTTTTTCTGAGCCTTTTTTTTAAGTATATAATAACTACATGCAACTTAATTAAGTGTAGTCTTTGATTGTTTTAATCTGTAAATCAAATGGTTCTCATTATGCTACTTGTTGCTACGTGATTATCCTGCTTCTGTCCCAGACTCACACTCTCACAGGCATATGTTATTCTATATATCATTTGTGTCAGGAGCTACTGTCTACTGATAAGCACATGAATGGCAAATTTCTTCCCCTTTTCTCCTCTCTATATATTCTCTCTTTCCCTGTTTGTGTGCGTGCGTGCATGCAAATGTTTCTGTTGGTAGTGAGGGCTTCTAGATATTAGTTTTAAGTGTTTTGCGATATTGAAAACTTTGTTTGGGGTTTGAAGTATATGATTATTGATGTAATTCTGATTAATCGCTTCTTTTCTTTCAGAAACATTTCAGTTGGATATCAGTAACACAAAGAAGCTCCTTGAAGGAGAGCGTGGTAAAACAATCCGTGAGAGAGACATAATTGTAAGTTGCCATTCCTTTGTTCATTTGAAGTTCCCTGAAAGAAATTTATGCTGTCTTCTGAATGTCTTGGTGATGATCATCTTATATGGTTTTTTTAGATGGTTGGGGAATCTGGTCTTTTCACTCCAGACGATATCGCCTATGTACAAGAAGCTGGTGTTAAAGCTGTAAGTATTGAAAATTTTTATTTGCACGTTGTAAAACCTGATGAACACCTTTGAAATGATAATTCTTCCTAGCAATTAGTGACAATCCCAAATCCCTTGTATTAGGGTCAGTTGCTTGAAACGTCACAACCAAGAGGCCTTTGCCTCAATGGGTAAGGTTTGAGTGATCTAATTACTTGCAAGTGAAAAATTAGAAATGCTAGGAAAAAAATTGAAGAGAAAAGGAAAAAGTTTTCATGCATGATTTATTGGGATCAGCCACATGACTTGTCTTCTACTGCCAAAATCCTTCAAAATCATGTCCTTTGTAGCGCGCTTCTTGCAGTCATAAATCAAGCATTATGGTAGTTGAATTTCACCAAGGCTGAAAAAAGAAAATGGTAGTTGAATTTCGCCAAGGAAAAAGTTTTTATGCATGATTTATTAAGATCAGCCACATGACTTGTCTTCTACTGCTAAAATCCTTCAAAATCTTGTTCTTTGTAGTGCGCTTCTCGCAGTCATAAATCAAGCATACATGTGTTTGGAATAACATTGCCTTTTCTGCAGGTTTTGGTGGGAGAATCTATTGTCAAACAAAGTGATCCTGGGAAGGGAATCAGCAACCTTTTTGGGAAAGATATCTCTTTGAATTGAGGGAGTGGCTTCCATGGCCTTTGTGGCAAGAGCCACTGTCAAGGACTACTATCAATGTATGTGTGAAATTCTACCCTGCACTATACACAATGGCTTCAGCAAACAGCTTTTGCAACCCTTCTTTTCCAATAGCGCTTGCAGACAGACAATGGGAAAGGAAACCCTGAATAAGTTTACTTCAACTGGTGCAGGTTAAGTGGATAGGACTTATAATCTACGTTACAGATGCTGAAGATTTTTATTAAATAAATATTTCTCTTATTTAGCGTCATTTCTGGCTAAATGACTCAAAAAATACAAAAAAATAAAAAATTTACTCAAATAGGCACATTGCAAATAATTTATTTTAATATGAGACTACTTGACAAAATAGTCCCGCTACATTGCATGTAGCGTTTTTAATTGAGTCTTTCTGTTTCAAAGTAGCGAAACAGAACACGCAAACATATAGGAAAAAAAAATCTATCTTGTTACATCAAATTTAGTCCTGCTAGTATGGAAAGAGAAAAAGAGGATGGAGATAGAAAGAGACAGAGAAAAAATAAAAAAAAAAAGCATCAAAGAATGAGTATAATTGTTTGGTACTTTGGGTATACTTTTGTCTTCGGACCCAAAATTCAGAGCATGATGACGATCTGGGCCACAGCTTGTTTGGTTGTTGACGAGTATATGATCAAACGGCTAGTAAGATATAGCATAACTAATTTAGGGATTTTTCAAAAAGTTAAGATTTTAGGTTTAAATTTTTATTTCTTTTTTATCTCTAGTTAAAAAATTTAATTTTATTTATTTATAAAAAAAAAGATAAAAATTAAAAGCGAAAGAGCAATTGATTTCAACGCATGCGCTCACATAAGGGATGAGATTGCGCTATTCCCACCCGCTTTAGGTGAGATTTTAAGTGTGTTTCAATGGAATTTACAATATAATTTTAGTGTTATTATAAAGATTTTAAAAAATTAAATCATCTAAAATGTACTAAAAGTGTTAATTTTTTATAAAATTTATAAATAGTACAATATAAAAAAAATATACCAAAAAACATACTTAAAAATAGTTGTTCATGGAATGTTTTTTTTTTTTTTTTTAAATTGTGTTATTCTTATATTTCATAAAAAATTGTATATTTTAGTACATACTGATTGACTCAATTTTTAAACTTTTTTATAACAATACCAAAATTATTGAGTGAGTTCTACCTAAACCTACACAACTAAAAATAAGAATAGGATAACCCTCACCTATATATTAACATACAAAGGTTTAATTAGTAGTTAAACCCGAAAATTCTGACTTTTGGACTGGTTTAAACTTTGTTGGCAGCATTAGGTTGGGGTATACCCATTACAATATTCTTACATACTCAATCATGGAGTTGGTAAAAACAATTAAAAAGGAGGCATGGAAATGAAGTTTCAATTTTCACCATTTTATATTCGTTCTTTGTCAATGACAAAAATAAATAAATAAATAAATTAATTCATTAACAAGTTTCTAAAGTTTTATTTTAAATTGGTGACCAATACTTTTGTAGACAGGTCTCTACCAGACAGGTCTCTACTACACAGCTTTCTACTACAGTTACATAAAATATTTAACGATTTTTTAGTCGTTTGTTTGTTTATATTTATTTTCGAGGTAGTTTCATTGGTCACAACACGTGTCCTGAAACACCTTTGATATTTTAGTTCTTATTGTTTGCTACCGAAGCAAGTCAAACAAGGAATATTATTATTTTATTATTATTAGGAGATTTTTTTTATAAATATTTTGAGTATAAATCTAATATTTCATGAGAATAATTAATGTGTGAAAGAAACACTCAAATTTGTTAAAATGACTTTTTATTTTATTTTTGTTTAAAATCACACTATTTTATTTTATTATTAAGGTTCATAGCATCTTAAGAGATGCTTATGAAATATTTTATTTGATTTTTTTTATTCAAACCATGATAAAATAAAATATTGTTAATTTTAACAATTAAATAGAGTAAATTGTAATAATAGAGTGTTCTTGTGTGAGTAATTTACACTTTTATTATTATTGCAATAAGTGTTGATTGTTATCTTTATAAATGGTAAGAGTTAAGTTATCATTCTCTTATGTTACACCTCTTTTAATTGGATGGGACCCAATAGACTTATAATGTAATTTTTAGTGTTATTACTAATATTTCAAAAATTTGAATGACTTAGTATATTCCATAACATACAATTTCTTATAAAATATAAAAATGACATGATATAAAAAAACGTGCCAAAAATTAAACTTAAAAAAGTCATTTTCTGATATATTTTTTTATATTGTGTCATTCTTATATTTTATAAAAAATTATGTGTCTTGACACATACTTAATAATTTAATTTTTAAATATCTTTGTAATGACATTAAAACTATAGTATAATTCTCGTCGAATCCTATGCGTTGGTAGGAGGTATAGCATAAAAAAATGGTATAATGCTCACCTTGTCATATATATCTCATGCTTCTTAGACTTGTCACTTGTGGCGTGGTCCACTCATAGGATAGCCTCCAATTTGGACAAGTTTGAAAAAAGAAAAATATCTCATTTGTCAGGACTATTAAATTTCTTGGCTTGGTCAATGTTTTTGTTCTATCAGTCTTAAATGTTACTACGGATGAAGCATTACATAGAGGGCAGCAATCAATAACACCTACTCTTCTTGCTTGCAGATTAGCACGAATAGGCAGCCTATCATGGATCATTCTTCAAATGAAGAACTTGATTTTAGTGGGAAATTTTAGGGACCACAACACTTTCCATGCCTTCTTTCTATGGGGTATGGAATCCATTAAGTCTAAATCAGTGTGTATCAGAGACATAGTAGCCCAGTATCCCTTATTAACTTGATAAACTGAGGAGCCATTTTTGTGCCAAATCAATGTGTCATGACCATTATGAATTTTCATGTTCAGCACACCGTTTGCAACTTAATATTCTAGCACTTGCAATACACATTCTCTAGTGATTACTTGTCTGTCTTTAATGAGGCTCCTCCATGCCCAAGAAGGACTGATGCCTACATAAGCATGTAAGAAATCAAGAGTTGTGAAAGTAACTTCCTTTGAAGATTCGGTAGAATAAAGATCTATTATTGCTAGACAATTTCTAGCCTTTTTTAGGCAGCATGCCAAGATTGAATGCATGTAAGTCTTTGAAGACATTATGGGAGTGTATCTGCATTTTGGGATAACGGGTCAAATATGGAGTTGAAGCAAAACAATGGGTCTCGAAAAATATAATGATTGTGAATATCAGAGGTTTCTCACTTATAAAAACATATGTGATATCTCTTTGAGTGCAATATGACAATTATTGATATAAAAATATTTAATTTTAATTATTTATTTTTAACAGTTAATATTAATTACTTTTTATATTAACAATAAAAATATAATTACTTATGAGAATGTAATGACTAATTTTTATTTCCCAATTCAAATTCCATTGTTTGCGCAATAGAGTAGCTATCTACTTAACATATTTGTACACTATTTCCTCACACTTTTTATCAATTCCTATGACAATCCCTAATTGGAACAGCAATTGGATTTTTTTATCTGAAAAAAGAAAAAGAAAAACACAACACACTATTTGAAATTTCATCATCCTATTTTGAGATTTTCCCTTCCAAATTCAAGAAAATCACAATCACACAGGAACAGTTCTAGTAGCTGTAGCTGGAGCTTGGTGTTCATCACCAACCTCACCACCATCTTCTTCTTGCTCTCCACTCAACTCCTCCAACGATTTCCCTTTGGATTCCGGCACCAGGAAAGTGAACAACATGCCCACAAAATTTACCACACCAAGCATAATCAGCGAATTCTTCATCCCAATCCCAGGTGGGTACCCTGCATCTGTCTTCGTTTTGTCTTTGCTCTGTGCAGCATACAAGAACCCAAAAGCACCCACAATCGCCCCGGCCTTCCCCGCCGCCGACGATATCCCGTGGCAAGTCGACCTTAGTCTCGCCGGAAAAATTTCCGCTGGCACCACGAAAGTCGTCGCATTTGGACCGAAATTGGCAAAGAAGAAGGTCAATGAGTACATGACAAGAAACCCAATCCTATTTTCCTTCTTGGTCCAATGGTCATAGGGAATTGCTAAAGCAAACATAAACACGGTCATGAAAAAGAAGCCCATAAGCTGTATAAAGAAACGCCCCAGATAGTCTATGAAGGCTACTGTGAACCAGTACCCTGGCACAGTGCCACACAAGGCTATAAGAACTTGAGCTCTTGAAACTCTGTATACTTCGTGGATTGCGTTCATTTTTTCTGCTGCGGGAAGCCACCCAACTGCGGTGTAAATGTCTTTCTGGAAGAGGTTTCCGCTGTAGTAGGCAATATCAAGAAGGAACCATGTGGTGGTGGTTCCAAGCAAGTGCAGACCATGTCTTCGAGCAAATTGTCTAGTGAATAATCCGAAGTTGTTGTTGTCTTTCAGGGAAATTTGGTCGACTTTTTCCTGTTCTGCTTCAATTTGAACTTGTAGCACCTTTGACATGTCTAAAGCTGCCTGCTTTGAGTTCCGGGCAACGAGGGCTGTGTACCGGGCTGTCTCCGGCATCTTCATCCGCCAGTAAAAGGTTAAAGCAGCAGGAATTGCACCAAACATTAAGATTATTCGCCAAACGTAGTCTGCTTGGGGGACAAGGGATGCTGCTTTGTCGACATTGTATGGTGGAGCCTCGAATGCGTGATCAAATGCTGTGGCGACAATGAGACAAACAATCCCACCAACCAGAATTCCAAATCCTTGCATAGCAAACACCGCGGCTATGAAGGCGCCACGAGTCCTCTTGTTCGCATATTCTGACATGATTGTAGCTGAGAGAGGGTAGTCACCACCAATCCCAAATCCTAGCCAGAACCTGAAGAAGCAGAGTGTGGCTATGACACCCTTTGGGGTATCGCCAAAAGATAGGCCAGAGGCAAGGGAAGCGCCAACCATGAGGGCAAGAGTCATGCCATATACTTTTTTTCTGCCAAGTTTGTCACCAAGCCAACCGAAGAACAGCTGGCCTGCTAAGGTGCCACAAAGGGCAACACCATTGACAGCCATAGACACGTTTGGAGGCAGAGTTCCAGGCTTCTGTGCGCCTTCATGCGTGTAGTAGATTCGTCCGAGCAACTTGGTAACATTGGCGATGCTGAAAAGATCATAAGCATCTGTGAAGAACCCCATACCAGCAACAACAATGGCAGTGAAATGATACCATTGTGTCTTGGCCACATCAAGGGCGTTCAGCACATCCAGTTGACCAGTCATAGCTTGATTTGTAAGCTCAAGCTAAAACTCTTTGATGGTGTTCCTCCAACTGATAATTCAAGAATTCTGCAAGAGGAACAAGTTATCTGTCATAACATAGCAGTATATGTACTACCTAGGCTTATCAGCAAAGCAATATTTTATTGATCTGCCTCTTTTGTTTCTTCTATTTTTCTATTCCTAAACCAACTACTATGTAGGATTTCTTATAGATGATTGTGAATACAGTGTGTGTAGACTTTGACAAATGGAGCTCATTTTTTGGTCTTATTCAACAAGTTAAATAGAATATGCTAGTTTATGTTTGATTTTTCAAAGCAAGTTGTTTTCAAATGTCAAGCTATGTCGTAAAAATTGTGGCTTGAGAAGAAAACCCATATGGGTATGGAAAATATAGAAGCAGATTGATGCTGACAATAGAATGCAATATGAACACTATTTTGGGTCAATGTTACAGGTCTTGACTTTAGCAGAAAATGATAATTTTGCTAACTGTTTTCGACCAGACGTTTTACATCTACTTATCTTCATGAGTGAAAATTCTTATCTACTCACTCGGTGGAGTAGTTGCTCTCAGAGTAAAGAATCTCTTCTAGAGATTGATGTCTAAGTTTCCTATGTGTGGAGGAGATCATAGACTCACCTGTTTCATGAAATTATATGCTGGAGAGAATGAGAGAATATGAGGAAGAGAAATGAAGTGTTTGTGCTGTGGATGAAGAGCGCAGGATTGAATTTGGTCAGATATATAAAGTGCAATGCATCCCTTTCATCCTTGGGAAAAAAAAAAAAAAAAAAAAAAAATATATATATATATATATATATATATATATATATCAATCACATCACATGCTGCGTTCTGCGTTCGTTCTACTCTAGCATCTGCAGCATATGCCAAGAAGATTCCTTCAAAATTTCAAAATTCAAAGTAATTGAAGTCAATTATACAAACTCCTGAAGATGCATTTTGTTATTTTGTCATGTTTTTGGCGTTCGAGAATTAATAACAGATAAAGATGATATTGATTTTTCTAGGAAGCTACGAAAAAAATATCTAGAGTTCCTAGACATACATAGATCTCTTTCCTCTTGTTAGTAAATTATCATTCTTTAACATGCTGCACAAATTTACGGAAATCTCCCCAAACATTTTATAAACAATACATAATAACCAATTAGTGCTTTGTTTGAACAACAATGGCTAAACGAGCCATCAAATCTTTGGTCAAATGTCATATTTTATTCATATTTAGTGTATAAATTAGCTTCAAAAATATTCAAGCAAGTTAAAACTTAATTATTTAATGGCTTGGTGATTTTTTTTTTCCGTGTATGTACTTTAGCTAGATTTAAATACAAAATTTACATGTCTTCAAGATGACTTCAGTATTATATTTAGTGTTACGAAAAATAATTTATTTTCATTTGTTCTCCAAATCATTGTGAAGTTTAATTTATTTTGCAAGTGGATGTGGACGATGATTTTGAATTTAAAATCCAATAATTAACAATTATATAAAACCAAAATTGATTCCTTAAAATATTAGTGTCTTGTTTCCATTCCCACTTTTTAAAATTGGATGTAACACTACATTGACAACCAAAACTTGAGTTCTGGAAAGAAGTAATCCTTATGAGAAGCTTTTGGAGGAAGAGCTAACTTAGTGTTCCTTAGTCATGAGACTGATTTTCTCATTTATTTTTTCGATTTAAATCCCTCAATTACAAATAGGAGGTTTCTTAGATACTTTTAGTATTTATCTAGTATGTCATACTACATAAGAATAACCAATAAATGAATGACATGTGTACAAATTAACTGTTTTTAAGTTTGTTTAAAAAATTAAATAAATTATATTTTATATATAATAAAATATGAAAATTATGTATGCTTGCCACGTCAGTGTAGTATGACATACTTACGTAGTATCATAAAATTCCCGTTACAAATATAATAACTATTTACTTACAATTTTTTTTTGTTGTTGTGAAACTAAATGTCCTAGTGTAACAATAATTTAATGCTAAAGTTTATAATATGAGCCATACAAAATAAAATAAAATTACGAGGAGATGTTTAACCTAAAGTTAAAGATCATAAATCATAAACTTAAAGCACTCACATCTTTATAGATTATAAAACATACATAGACGAGATGAGGTGTTGAATCTAACAATAAAGAATCTCCATCTTTGGTGACACATGCACCTAACTAGGACTAACCATATTTTAATATTTCTTTTTTGTCCATGACCGTATTTTAATATGTAATTTCACATATTTGTCCAGCAAAACACGCGGCGCGAATATAGTTTGCCTAATTATAATTTCACATACATTATTATAAGGTTTAAATGTATTGTAAGTCTCTATAATTTTGATAAATTTTGAATTAGGTCCTTATAATTTTTTTTTTCTTTTGAAATATTTATAGTTTAATTTTTTTTTTAATTGGGTCATTGTTAGCACGTATTGATTATAATTTCGTCAATTTAGTGCTAATATAGTAAATAACTTATCTATATAACAATAAAAGAAGTTAATATCAAATTGATATAAAAATTGTCATCTCATCAAATTTTGGCTAAAAAAAGTGCATAAAAAAATTGATGAGGTGATAATTTTTGTGTCATTTTACAGCCATGTCAGTTTTTTTTATTGCCACATAAACATATCAGTACTAAATTGACAAATTTATAACTGGGGACAACAACATGGATCCAATTAAAAAAATTTTAAACTATAAGAGCCAAAAAAAAAATAAAAATTATAAGGACTAAATTCAAAAGGGACTTACAATATCTTTAAACCTTATTATAATTAAATTAAGACGAAGTCAACGTTTTAAATTTTCTATTAAAACAAACAATGATGCAGAGGCGATAACAACCCGAAACTTTCTCAGATAAAGTAATCGAGTGTGTTAGACTTCATCCGCTTACAAATTTTACTTTTAACTTGTAGCCGAAATATCAAAACTAAATAAATAAATAAATATTTCTTTTACACTTGTATATCTATTAATATAATATTTAAATTTTACTTAACCTACTTAAATTTTAGAGTTAAATAACCTTTTTGTTATTTAATTATTTTTTAAATTTTATTTTAGTTTTGATTTATTTTTTATGTGACTTTAGTTCTCAAATAATCATTCTATTTGCCAAATCAATCATTTAAGTGATCATTTTTAGTATTACGAAAAATTAATTTAGTAGATAATGTGATTATTCGAAGACTTAAATGACACAAAAAATAAATCAATGACTAAAATAACATTTGAAAAATAATTCGAGAATAAAAAATAGGAGGTTTCTTAGATACTTTTAGTATTTATGTAGTATGTCATACTATATAGAAATAGCCAATAAATGAATGACATGTGTACAAATTAACTGTTTTTAAGTTTGTTTAAAAAATTAAATAAATTATATTTTATATATAATAAAATATAAAAATTATGTATGCTTGCCATGTTAGTGTAGTATGACATACTTACGTAGCATCATAAAATTCCCGTAAAAAATATATTTTATTCTAAACATTAACTCCACCAACACCTAAACTTTTTGTTTTTTTTCTTCTTCTTCTTTTATATGATTTAAATTTTCTACATCTTCACACTTAAATGTGTAAGCATCACCAAGTAACTTGTAAGCATCATTTTGTCTTTAAAAAATTTGCTTGTTTCCATTGTGGTGGCAAACTATGACCAACAATAAGGATAAGAAGCCGAAGACCCGGAGAAGAACACCCTTGGCGAAGGCAACAACTTCAATATTTTGTTTAGGAACTCCCACATCATCATGGACCAGCTGTACAGGGGAACTTTTGTTATACTAAAGGCCTAATTAAATTGTTAAGTTTGTCAAAGAATCAAGTATTTTAAAGTAAAATAAGTTTTATTTCAAACGCGTCCCTCACATAAAACTAGAGCCATTAAGTCCAAGAAGTTCACTTTATTAAGAAATTACATAACTAACGTAAAACGTACAACTATAAAAATAGTTTTTTATTTTAATAACCTCTCTTATATGGTGAATACTAAGCTATTATTTATTCATTGGGGCAATTAGAGGTTCGGATAAAATTCACGGTTCAAAATTGATATCGTTATGAAGATTTCAAAAAATTAAATTACTTAATTAGTTTCTTATAAAATTTACAAATGGTATAATATAGAAAAATATGCTAGAAAAAAAGAATTTAAAAAACAAGAAATAATTATTTTTTTGAATGTAGTTAAATTCAAATTTTGACAATTAATTTAGAATTTGACATGTACTGAGTAAACTTAATTTTTCGATATCTTTATAATAACATAAAATTTCAATTTTAAGTCCCATCAGAACTCCCAATTAAAAAGAATGAATACCGCTAGTCCCACTTAGCGGGGTAGCTTAATCCTCCCCTGTTATATATACAAAAGCTCTTTGAATTAAACTTGTTATCAAAACGCGTATGAAAATAAATTTATTGTACGAAAGTGACTTTTGATACTATTCTAAGAATTATTCATTTTAAAAGTTTAAGTTATTACTTGAGTTTAGGAATACTTTTCAGTTTTCGTCTATATTAGTGATAATACAACTATCAAGATGTAAGGTTGAGCTGCAAACCTATCCATTTAGAACACCTATTTCGTTTGTTTATTGCTTTTACATTGCCTATATCTTTGACTAGATTCTCATTCACCTTTGTTTTTCCTAAGGTCACCTTCAAATGAAGTAAAATATGCTTAGTAGGTCTTCTACGTGAAGTCTTCACTAGCCGTTGGATATCTTTGACGCGTTTGTGTGCTTGTTTTTTTTTTTTTAATATTGCTCTTATATGACTACTAACTGCAAAAAATGTCCAACTGATTAAAATTATTAGCTTGTCTCCCTAAAAATAAACAAAAGACATAGATTAGGTTGTTTCACTTGAACAAGTTATTGCTTGTACTATATTGTTAAATATTTGTGAGTACACATCCATGGGGCCATTAAAAGTCAGATATAGCTTCTATAATAGAAGACTCCCATATTCTTATACTAGGGGATTTATTCTTATAAACCTTGTTGAGCTACCAATGATATTTTGAGTAATATAAAAATTTATTTATTTCACATAATATCCATAACCCTTCCCATATATTTTTAAAACCTATGGAGATGTCTCTTAAATTTTGAAAAAATATTAAAATTTAGTCCAATTTGTTAAATCAACTGTTAAATTAGAGCCAAAGGAGTACAAATAGTATAAAATGTTCATAAATATCCTCAGTTAGTAGTTAAATTCTTGCAGTGGTTATATCAGTTAATTCTGTTTTCTAGTATTTTCTAAATTGTTTAAGAATTGTTGCTAAAATTTTGTTGCAAAAAATTCATTGCTAATTGAGAGTATCAAGGACATTTTATACCATTTCTGCCCCATTTGATTGTAATTTAACAATTGACTTAACGGATTGAACTAAAGTGTTGTAGCATTATTTAGAAGTTTAAGGAGATCTGTGTAGTTTTTGAAAATAAAAGAAAATATGTGTATATTATGTAAAAATACATGATAGGAAAAAATATTTTACTCTATTTTTCTTGGCTATCGTCAACACTTTGTGATATTTTGATGTACACACTTTTCTGGAACCTCCAGAATGTATCTGTAGTTCTCTTTGAGAAGATAGCATAGGTGTCACCATGCCAAGAGTAGTTTCTTTGTAGTTGTGTTTTTCTTTGGGCCTTTGGCCCCGTTTCAAGTGTTTAGTGTTAGAAAGTGAAATTGTCTCTTAAGCAATATATGATGGATGATATAAGGTTTGATTCAAGAAATTAATTAGTGCACATCCCCTTATTGAAATTTGTGATGTTCTTCACGGGATTTCTTTATCCCTTGTTGGATTGTGATTTGTTTGGTCCAATCATCTTCAATTTTGTGGAAATCTTTGATCTTGGTGTTGAAAGTGGAGAGACGGTATTGTATTGCTACAACACGTATAGTGAAGATCTTCAACAAGAAAGATGCTATGTTATCGAACATTATGCAATTAATGGTGAAGTTTAAGCCATGACTAGGAGTAGAATCTTCCTAAAAATTCTAGTTAGTTGAGCAATTATTTTTGTGGAATATTTCTTCCCATGCATCTGAAAAAAATATATAAAAATGAAATAGTGATAGCATAGTTAAATATACTTTATGAACAAACTCACATAAAATTAGGCTTTTTGTAATTATTTTTAACAAGAGTATGACACCCATTGTAATTCATAGAAGAAATTTCTTTCCAAACCATTGTTCTTTCTGAAGATTGTTTTTGTGATATGCTGAATAAAAAGGAAAATATCACGACAACAACAATTCCAGTTGCTTTTCCTCTGTGTCATTGATTCATCATTATTATAGACATTTCATTTTTGTCGGCCATTTTTTTGATGTAAAAAACAATGAGGAGCCTTAGAGTATAACTAAAGAAATTGGACTTAGAGCTCAATTTTGGGCTGAACTGCTCTAAATTAACTCCGTGAAACTAGTCCAAATTATAAAGTAGGCATATGTCTCAATTCTTTTGCTAATCGTCTCAATTATTTTGCTAATGGTCTCCCTTTGTTCATCATCTTTAGTTTTATTGACTATGAAGCCAATCAAGAAGAAGAAGACGAAGAAAAGAAAAAAAGCGCAACTTGAAGAAAAAGAAACAGCAAAGTAGAAAGAAAAGGAAATGAGGAGTGTCTTATAGAGCCTGTCCTTTAAACTCATTTAGCAAAACTAAGGATAAAAGCTATAAAACCAAATGTCCTTTGCATGGTTAGTCTGACCCACCCACATGATTACTAAGAAAATATATGCACATGATTTTCACATATTATTTTGATTTTTTGTCACTACTACTCTAGAGTATAATGAGGCCCCGTTTGGATAGCATAACTTACAGTTTATTAGAACTTCTCTACTAATATAAGTGTTTTTATGTAAAAAAAAATTGTGTTTAAATAAGCTTATATAAGTAGCTTATTGAAAAGAGAACTGATTGGTGTACACGTGTAAGAAATTTGAACCATACTAAAAAATATTTAGATGAGTCTACTATGGATTCAGTTTAAGTTTAGGGAAGTCGAGCTAAATTTAAAGATTTTCAAACATGCAGGTGCAAATTACATTACACAAAGTAAAAATCACTTGGATCACATACATTTTGCTTTTGAATAGAGTATACAGCTTTTGATAAGCAAGATATTAAGTCCTTTGTGTTAGAAAGTGAAATTGTCTTAGCAGTATAATGATTCTGACTAAATTATATGATCAATGTTCTGATCTTAGCCTGAACGGTATAGACATGAATTTCCCTTTGTGATATTTTAGGTGATGAAAGATGAATAGCATCAATAAAGCATTCTATATTGAAACAAGAAAGGAGTCTTAGGAGAATCAACTTATTTATGTCTCCTCCTACTGCTTTAACCAAGATTGGCAATATAGTTCTACATCCTTCAATTTTCTTCATGTAAGAAATCTCTGCTCTTCACATCACATGCGTAAGTGTTGCTTTTTGAGGTGAAAGCATCCAAATGTTCAATATTTAAACTTTTCGATATTGAATCCGTCACTGACTTATGTGTGTATTTATCGGCACACATAATAAATTCATTACTACACCTTGAATTTATATCCAAAAGTACTCAGCTTTTCAGAAGAAGTTGAAAGAATTCAGAAGTGAAGAAGAGATGCTTGATGAAGGATCAAAGATCAGAGAAGCAATCACACAGTAATCGCTTAGACAGAAAATGAAAATTCTGCAGAAAGCATTATGCAGAAGAGAGAAAAGCTGAAGAAAGAACAGAGAGGATTCTTGAGCGTAAACTTCAGATCTAATCTTGATTCTGAAGAGAAATGAATTACTTGATTAATCAATTACAAGCTAACAATACATTATATAGGCATATGCTGGTGTACAGCTCAGCCATTAAGAAGAATCGAATAACTGATCCAAAGCTAGCAAAATAACTAACTCTCTAACTAACTTTGACTATTAACATCAGCACTGACATGGCTGCTGACGTGGCTTTGATTTGACACCTAAGATCCAACCTCCATCATCCACTGCTGATACAGGTTTAACAGAAGTCTGACAAACAAACTTCAGGTAACATCTTATAATTAGAGACTGACGAATTGTACCATGTCTATGAAAATTAGCTTCATAAAAAGCTAATTTTCAAGAGACATAAAAGTAGATCATAATAAATACAACAAATACCTAAATGATTAAAGAAATACAAACTACTCCATTATTATGCGAGTTACATTTCAAGAACGGCCTTACCTCATTGCATCTTCAACTTGTCTTGAATGAATGAGTGTCCATGATAGCCTCATCATGCTTTCTTTTTTAAATTCCTAGGAGTCACAAAAAAATCCTCGCAATTCTCTGTCTCTATCACAACCCTTCCAAATATACGAAATAGTTTAGGCGTACAATTTTGATGGAAGAAAAACTAGACATTTTGAGAAAAGTTAAAAACATGAATATAGCAGTGGAGCCCAATGCAAGCCTGCAACACATCACAGCACGGCAGCCATAATCTTAAGTCAACAAGAAAAAGAGTACAATTTGTAATTTGACAGACATAATATGATTGCAATTTTAAATTTTAAATTTTTTCTCTAAACCATACTTTCAAGATTACCAAATATACATTTTAAAAATTTATCATAGCCTTTAGCAAGGCAATACACTTGTCTGTGGGTGTGTATGAACTATTTGATGGAAAAAGTTTGAACATCTATACACTATCTACATGGTTAATGCTACTTCAAAATTTCAACTGCAAATGCCTCCAATGTCTATCCTCTTCAACGATAATTTTGCATAGATATATATAGGGACACCTTAATGGTTGACCATTGGGTATTACATCTTAAAGTTTTATGCACATATCTTAATAAAAGATAAGTAAGGTAATTATAGGCTAATAGGCCTCTAGTAGACCAAGACTAGGATAGTAAACATCAACAAAGTTACTATCATTTTCGATTTCTATTCAAGTACTTAATTAGTTCGAAATTTGTTTTGAAAATCACGTCAACCTGTAGTTTTAAAATACATAGGTAGATGATGACTTACTGAGAATGTTTTATCCAAGCTTTCTTCGTTTTGCTTCTGCATTTGATGATGTGTTTGCCCATTCATCCACAATTTCTCTTACTCTTGTTTTGTTGAGACTGCTGGAACAAGAAGGCATCTCAAAGCTATTACTTTGTTTTCGTTCACTCCTTGCTTTGTCCCACACTTCCAAATCTTCCTTACATATCACACGGCAACCACACTTTCTTAACTTCAACGTAACATCAGATATACAATAAACTAGAGTCTCAAATAATAATTGAAGTTTGTTGTGATCTCGTTGCTGAATATTTCTATCATTTGCTCCCAACACGAAAATACACAAGTGAGGATCACTGAACTCTTTAATCCACACCGACTGTAGTACCTGACCAGAGGTGGAAATCCAAGAGAGTCTAGCATCGACCCAACTAGAAGGGGGAAACAGATTTTCTAGCACAATGCTTACAGCAATACCCCACCATTCACTTGAAAGACAATAATCAGGGATTTCTACTATTATGGATATCACTTCATCACTATTAAATGATGATCGTATCTCCGGATGAAAGTAATTTTGATTGCTGAACCATGCTGGAATCTCACTCCCCCTAATAAACAGAGAAGGTCCTGACCACCAAGATCTCATAATCTGTAACAACAAAACTTTTTTCTTAAACAATGAAGAATATATAGAAAACTACTCAAAGAGCGTCAGAATATAAAAGAGAGAAAGAGAGGGACATATAATTAAGTAGACAAAAGTACCTCCTTGTGTGAGAGGGTCGCAAAATAATCGCAAAGGTATTGTGGATCTGACAATGGTTCCAATGAAGTACAATTTCTACCATCTAAGAGTTCTACCTTTGGAGGAAGCATAGGTACTGACTTGAGCCTTGGGCAAGAAGCTAACTTAAGCTCATATAGCTCAGAGAGATTAGCAATGCAGCCAGCCGGTAGCTTAGTAATATCGTTTCCACTTAGATCTAAGCTCCGCAAAGATGATAAGCAGTCAAGATCAACAGGGAACGATTCATCGCTAATATTACGGTAACTTAAATTTAATTGCTTCAAAAGGGGAAAACATGACAAAGGAGGCAACATCATGCCTGTGGAAAAAGGACGCCTCCAAACCTTCCATCGAAAGGGAAGAGTTAAGCTCCACCAGTTGGATTCTGTCTCTTTGCCTCCACCAAGAGATAATCTTTCAAGATATTTTAAATTGACAATGGAGGTAGGTACTTCTCTTATTGCCGTTCCACTTATATTAAGCTCTTCCAAATACTCAAATTTGTCCAAATTCTCTGGTAGCCTAGAAAATTTAGAACAACCAGAAGATATGATAATCCTAAGAGATTTCAAATTGTAAATGGATTTTGGAAGGCAAACAAGATTTTTACAATCCATTAAATTAAGCTCTGTGAGCAATTCCATATTGTCCCCAAACTCTGGAAGCTTTTTAATTTTTGAACATCCTAAAAGAATGAGCTCCTTCAAAGAATCCATTTCCAGTTTACTTGGAAGGATTTTAAGATTTATACAATTTCTCAAGTTCAATACCATAAGCTTCCTGTGCAATCCAACAGATTGGTGAACTTCAACAAGATTTATACAGCCTTCAAGAATCAACCGATTAAGACATGGAACCTCAGAAACACTAGGAAATCGAATTAGATCCTTAGAATCTTTCAAATCAATGAGCTTCAGCTTTCCAAAAAACTAATAAACAAAAAAGAAAAAGAAAAAGAAAGCAGTAAAATTTCATCAGTTTTTGAAGGCCTTGCTCAAGGATGTATATTAAACTAAGTGCTCTTAATAAAGTATAGAATATTTACCTTTGTTCCATGCCAAAGTTGCTTAATCTTGCTATAATGCATGGTAAGTTCAACAAGTTCATCAAGTTGAACACTAAGTGGCAATTCTTTTAAGGGAAATTTCTCCCATTCAAGATATTTTAATCCTTCTGGAAGGCAATTGAGACCAAGAGGAAGATTAATATACTTCAGCTTCAACAATTTAAGGTTACACATCTTTGAGAAAGCATTAGGGTCCCAACGTGCTTCATAGGGTCTACATGAGTCAAGAACTATGCCTTGAATAACATCTGTTCCCTAATAAAGAAACAGGCATTAGTTGTGTGAATGACAAAAAGAATGATTGTGAAGGTATGAATTAAATAGATACTCATAACACATGCTAGTAAAAATTGTAATGACATTAATTCAGCCAAAATTAAGCAGCTAGTTACCTTATTTTTTGTCAATACATTATCAATATTCTCTTGCAACCACAACCTACTGAATTTTCCTGCATCATTATGGGATTGCTGAATAATGATACTCTTACCCATTTCTTGAAGCATATCATGCATCCCCACATACCATTCACCAAACACATAATATTCAGTTAGCAATGATTTCTCTAGAAGAACATTTATTCCAATGGTCGGATAAAGATCACATATTTCCAAAATATGTGTCACCTCACCTTTCTCCATCCCCTTAAAGAAGCAAGCTATATTCAGAAATATATTCTTTTTGTTGTCATCTAATGAATCATAGCTTATTCGAAGTCTACTTATAATATCTTCGGGTGGAAATTTTTTGATCTCATCCAAAGCATTTTCCCATACAGGTACACTTCTTCCACAAAGAAAGGAACCCAATACTTCGAGTGCCAAAGGAAGGCCTCCAGCATATTGAACCACTTTTTTAGACAATTCTAAATTAAATTGTTGTGGTTGATCTTTAAAGGCTTTTTGACAAAAGAGTTGAAGGGATTCCTCACTATTTAAGATTTGTATTGGGTACATTTCAGACACACCATGGGATGTTAGCAATTGCTTGTCTATAGTTGTTATTATTACTCTACTCCCTTGACCAAACCATTCTTGGTTTCCAGCCAAATTCTCCAATTGGCTATTGGCACTTATATCATCAAGGACAAGGAGAACCTTTTTGTTGAACAAAAGGTTTCTAATTTGTTTTTTTCCCTCAAATGAATCATTGATTTTGATGCCCCTAATTCTCAGATGAGAAAGAAGTTTTCTTTGTAGCTCAAGCAGACCATGACCTTTTTCACCAGAAATCTCTCTAACATTTGCAAGGAAACAACTAATTTCAAATTCATAGCGGATTGTCTCATAAACGACTCTAGCAAGAGTTGTCTTTCCTATACCACCCATGCCCCATATCCCTATGAAGCAAACATCCTTGCTTAAAAGTGAAAGCATCTTTTCCATCCTTGAATGAATTCCAACTAGTCCATCATTGTGTGATGGCAATTTAGGTTGCAGTTTTGTCCATAGTTCCGCTACAATTTCTTCAATAAGTTGTGATTGTTTCCTGCATGGAAGAAAGGATAATCTTGTGATGAGTTAAATCAGACTTATAATCAAATAGATGAAGAAGCAGCCAACGCATGTTATCATATATTTAGCACCTTCTACACAGGTTCAGAATATATGCTCAATACTTTTCTAGCTTAACTGCCAAGCTTTTAAGTTGATATTTTTGACCACGTACATAACCAGAATTATTAGTTGCAGCTTGATTTATGGACTTTTATTTTTAACATTGCTATTCTACTTAGTTACCTAGACAATGGCAAGTTAATTACCTATCCTTGGACGGGTACCCAGATAAATCGGCAACTTTTCTTAATGCTTGTCTCCATCTTTCGACCTTGTCTTTGTCTTCTTTATATCTCTCTTCATGTTTACTGAAAGCTTCAGCAAAACTTCCCTTTTGGTACCTTACATCAGAGGGTTCTACATCATAGAAGACTGGGAAAACCAATCCATCCAACATTTTTCTAGATTCAACGATTTTCTGGAGCTCATCCAAACACCAAGTGGATGTAGCATATTTTGGGGAGAGAACAACAATTGCCGAGAGAGATTCTTCAATGGCTTTAAGGAGTTGTTCAGAAATAACTTCTCCTCTTTCAAGTTGTTCCTCATCCCTGAAAGTGAAGATTCCCTTTCTTTCCAAAGTAGTATATAAGAAGTCTGTAAAACTTTTTCGGGTGTCACCTCTAAAACTCAAGAAAACGTGATATTTCCATCGTGGGGCTGCATTGAAAGAATAATTTGAGGAAGATGCTCCTTCATCACCAAGAGCCATTGAAACTTTTAAAGGTTTCAGCATTTAGATTTAGTATCTAATAGTAATGTTAGAACCTTACATTACTGAGTCACCATGAGTTGAACCAGTCATGTACCTGCAACACCAAAACCATATTGATTACTAAAAGAACTAGATGTAAAATCGATCAGCATAATAGAAACTGGTTAAAAATTGATGCAGGCATGGAAAATGAATCTCCTGAAACAGGTGATATGCGTGCAAAATAACCATCTTATGACTATTAACAATAGCTCGGCTAGTCACATACTCATACTTAAGGTTTGTTTGCTCCTTAGAATATTGTTTCAAACTAGCGTGCCTATTTCTTTTTGATTGTGGTATTATTTTGTAGTTTTATCTTTTCACTTAAGTTTTACCTTTCCACACAACGGGATTTTCTAAAATGCATACTCTGTGTCCCTAATAAAAACAACAAAACCATATTTTCACTAATACAAAATTTTAAACTGTCTAAATAATCTTCCATTGTTCCTATATTCTTATGATCAAAGTGCCATCTAGAGAGATCACAAGTATTAGCCAAAAACATGGTTCACAATGTTGGCGAGCTATAGTTGACGCAAATTCTGTGAAAATCTAATTTTGTTTTTCATTGGCCAAAACAAAATTATCTTTCTTGTTTTCATTTTCTAAGGAAATTTAATGAAGGATGACTACCAGTTTATACAAATAACATAGAATAGGGTAATGATGCTCAAGAAATAGATGAAAAACTAGAAATAAAAAATCTAACCTTCACAAGATCAGTTATTCAAAACGCCTAAGAATAGACTCTTTCCATAAGCTTAGTTGTTGCAGAGCAGTACTGTTGGCATACATCTTTGTGATGAAGATGCTAATCTCAGCCAGAAAGTGATTAGAAGAGAAACGTAGAGATTTAAGTCAGAGTTTACAGAGAGAAGGGCTAAGAAGAGAAACGAAGACAGATAGAGAGAAAGGATATGGGATAAAGAACTCAACACATCCTTCCTGGATCACTAATGCCTTGCCTGGATTCCACTTTTAATTATTAAAAAAATAACACGTCATTTTCTGATTGTAAAATGAATGTCCAAGAACACAAATTAAACAAAACAATAAAAATTTAAAAGCCGTCGCCAATATTGACTTTGGAGTTTGGTTATTCAATCAAGGTAGAACCAACACGTAACAATTATTTTTATGGGATAGTTCTATTATAACGATTGTGGCATGGATTCTACAACCCACCGTCCAATCAACACATAACATGTGCTAATTCATGACGAGTCCATCATTTTATTTTAGGTAGTAGGGGAAAAGCCAGTAATGCTTTCGTTGCAGTAATGCTTCAAGTTTGGCATTTGGAGTGTCCTAATAAAAAATATAGTGATTATAGGTATTTTCTTTTAGCGTATAGAATACACTAATCTATTGAAGACCACAACAAAAATAAGAGTTTGCTTTTGTTAGGTGTTTGATGCTGGAAAAAAAAGACAATTCAGTTTCACAATACCCTTCGCTTGAACATAAGTGCTTTTCTACACAAACTCTTATTCATTCAATCACATGAGTAAGTCCATTTACAATCACAAGTAGTTCTTTGTATCGAAGAAATCTTGAGCGACTAAGATCAGTTGACGTTTTTTCGGAAGACAAATCAATTGGTCTTGTTATGCTTAATAAACAACAAAACCTTCTAGATAGCGTGGGTGCAGTGCCCAGGTTTGTACGTGAAAATGATGTGGGGTAACTGAAAAAGGTTGAAAAATATGATTTGATAAAGTGTAGCATTTTATAAATATGATTTGATAATTCATGAAAGATCCATAATTTTATTTTAGATAATAAGAGAAAAGCCAGGAATGCTTCAGGTTTGGCATTTTGATTCTTAATAAAAGATACAGTGATTATAGTTATTTTCTTTTTTGGTATAGAATACACTAATATACTAAATACAACAATAAACATAAGAATTTATTATTTTTAGGTGCTTGATGTTAGAGGAAAAAACAATTCAGTTCTAAGCATAGGAACTTTCAGTTTTGTCCTCCCATATCATATGAAATGACCAAAATAACGTAAGTTCTTTCCTACACAAACTCCCATTCACTCAATCACATGAGTAAAGTCCCCTTACAATCATAATTAGTTCTTTGTATCCAACAAGTCTTAAGTAACTATGACCATATGACGTGATGTGGATTTTGCTACCGGCAAGTATACCGGGTCACACAAGTAATAAAATGATGAGTAAATTATCGTTTTTACGAGGATTAAGGCTAGCAACTACCAATTTCACCAATAATGGTTCTATTTGGACAGATCGATGGTTTGAAAATGGTTGATTAACTAAAGCTAGAAAATAAAGCAAGAACAATTTAATAACAATTAAACTAAGAAATTAACAATGAACAAAAGAAGGTTAAGGGTTGATTTCACTCGAATTTGACTCCGGTTACTTTATAGACAAAATAACCTTTGAATCACTGAAGAATAAGTTATTCTAATTACAAATCTTTTGTTGTTGGCCAATTTCCCTAATTTGATTGAGCCCAATCCCTTGGAGAAACAATCCTCCCTATCCCAACTAATTGTCCAATTCCTTGGTACAATTAACTTGTCTAGGTGATTAAGCTCTAGGAAATTACTTCAAGACCATATAAACTAAGTTATCTATTCCTAGATTAACTTGATTTATGGTGGAATTTGATTTATGGTAGAAATTACAAGAGCATACTCATATTTTACTATCCTTAGCATCAACATGAGTCAATAAACCATTCAAATGGTAGCTAAGCATTTAAAGGCATTAAGAGCAATAAAATCTACTCCAACAAAGAGACTTGCATCAAAATAACTTCATTCAACAATAAAACTTCATCCAAAACCTAGCTACATCAAACCCCTAACTAAAGGGGGTTTAGCTACTCATAGCTAAAACAGAGAAATACAGAGAAACAGAGTTCATTAAGAGAGAAGAGAAGAAAAACTAAGTGAAATCTGGGTTGAAACCTCCAAAAGTGCTCTAGCTCCTTCCTCTTCTTTGTTCTTGACGGCTCTCCTCTGGATCCCCTTTTCTTTCCTCCCTCTTCCCCTTTTATAGTTAGGTTAGCTCCAAGGAATAAGAGAAAAGACACCTCAGCAATGACGCTGGCGCTAGGCGCTGCGACGAAACATGTTTTTCTGCCATGCTAGCGCTGGGCGCTGGCTGGCTAGAGAGCTTTTCAAGCTCTTGATTTGTCCCGTTTAGCTCCCTCTTCAACCTCCTTGTGCTCTAACCTTCAAGACCAATCAAAAGGCATTATGAATGAGCTAAAAACATGCTAGGAAATTAAATAAAACTATAACTTTTACACTAACTAAGATTAATAAATAACTAGAGAATATGACACACATTCATGCAAAATAACTTAAGAACTAGCCAGATAAAGCATAATTGGAGCTATAATAATTCTATTTTATGGAATTATCAAA
>QAOA01000600.1:67686-103751 GCA_003255065.1 Cercis canadensis | reverse complement strand
TATATATATATATATATATATTATTTATATACAATGCGGGGCGGGGCGGGGCAGGGCTTCCCCATCCCCAGACCCGCCCCTATCAAATTACCCATTCCCATCCCCATACCTATTTTTCTGTCCCATACCTATACCCGAATGGGTAAAAAAACCGGGGCCTCATCTGGTCTGGGGCAAATTGCCATCCCTACAAGCAAAAGTTTAATTAGTAGTTAAACCCGAAAATTCTGACTTTTGGACTGGTTTGAACTTTGTTGGCAGCATGCAATATTGCCATGCGTTGTCTAATAGGTTGAGGTATCCCCATTACAATATTCTTACATACTCAATCATGGAGTTGGTAAAAACAATTAAGAAAGAGGCATGGAATTGAAGTTTCAATTTTCACCATTTTATATTCGGCCTTTGTAAATGACAAAAATAAATAAATAAATAAATTGATTAATTATCAAGTTTCTAAAGTTTTATTTTAAATTGGTGACCAGTACTTATGTAGACAGGTCTCTACTAGACAGCTTTCTACTACATTTACATGAAGTTTTGACATAATATCCAAATTTTAAAACTTATGGAGATCTCTCTTAAATTTTGAAAAAATATTAAAATTTAGTCCAATTTGATGAATCAACTGTTAAATTATAGCCAAAGGAGTACAAATAGTATAAAATGTTCATAAATATCCTCAGTTAGTAGTTAAATTCTAGTAATTAAATTCTTGCAGTGGTTATATCAGTTAATTCTGTTTTCTAGTATTTTCTAAATTGTTTAAGAATTGTTGCTAAAATTTTGTTGCAAAAACTTCATTACCAATTGAGAGTATCAAGGACATTTTATACCATTTCTTCCCCATTTGATTGTAATTTAACAATTGACTTAACGTATTGAACTCAAGTGTTGTAGCATTATTTAGAAGTTTAAGGAGATCTGTGTAGATTTTTGAAAATAAAAGAAAATGCGTGTATATTTTGTGAAAATACATGATAAGAAAAAATATTTTTCTTGGCTATCGACAACACTTTGTGATATTTTGATGTACACTTTTCTGGAACCTCCTGAATGTATCTGTAGTTCTCTTAGATAAGATAGCATAGGTGGCCAAGAGTAGTTTCTTTTTAGTTGTGTTTTTCTTTGGGCCTTTGGCCCCGTTTCGAGTGTTTAGTGTTAGAAATTGAAATTGCCTCTTAAGCAATATATGATGGATGATCTAAGGTTTGATTCAAGAAATTAATCAGTGGTATGATGATTCTGACTAAATTATATGATTGATCTAATCTAATATATGAGCCTGAACCGTATAGACATAAATTTCCCTTTGTGATATTATTTTAGGCGATGAAAGATGAGTAGCATCAATAAGTATTCTATCTTGGAACAAGAAAGGAGTTTTAGCAGAATCAACTTATTTATGTCTCCTCTCCTATTGCTTTAACCTAGATTTGCATTATAGTTCTACATTCTTAAATTTTCTTCATGCTCTTCACATCACATGTGTAAGTGTTGCCATTTGAGGTGAAAGCATCAAAACGTTCAATACTTAAACTTTTTTTTTTTTTGATCTGCAATACTTACACTTTTTGACACTGAATCAATCACTGACTTATGTATGTATTTATTTGGCACACATAACAAACTCATTACTACACCTTGAGTTTATATAAAAAAAATATTCAGCTTTCGAGCAGCAGCTTGACAAACAAATGTTAGGTGTTATAATCTTATAATTAAAGATTGACGTATTGTACCTTGTCCATCAAAGTTAGCTTTATAAAAAGCAAATTTTCAAGAGTCACATAAAAGCAGATCATATACGTAGAACAACAAATAAATAAACGATTAAAGAAATAAAAACTACTCCATTATTATGCAAGTTAGATTTCAAGAACGGCCTTCCCTAATTGCATCTTCAATTTTCCTTGAATGAATGAGTGCCCATGACAGCCTCATTATGCTTTCTTTTTAAAATTCCTTGGAGTCACCAAAAAACCCTCCCTAATTCTGTCTCTGTCACAATCCTTCCAAATATGCAAAAAGAGTTATAAACATGAATATAGCAGTGAAACCCAATGCAAGACAGGAAATTGGACTGGAATTTCAAAAGAGTTTATACTAAATGAAGTTCAAATGATATAGAATTGCTTGAAATTAAATTGAAATCCTTGGAGATATACATTTAAATTCAGGAATGGTTTTTAGTTTTCTGTCTATATTAGTGATAATACAACTATCAACATATTAGATATACCCGCAAATGTATCCATTTAGGACACCTGTTTCATTTTTTTAAAAACAATTAATTCTACTTGCCTATCTTTGACTAGATTAATCTCATTGTGATACACTTTCTCTGATCTTTCTTATCGTTTAAGGAAGATGCACAAGAATTAAGAAATACATCAAACATTTTTTTTTCCTTGAAAGATATTTACTTATCTTCCCAAACTAGCCTTCTTATTGAAGAACTAAAATTGAATAGAGGTAACACATGCATAATCATAGTTTTATGTTAGTGTTTTTTTCTTCTTCATTTATAATATTAATTTAGAGTTTTAGTAAATTTTTATCCCTAATTTTTTTTTAAAAAATTATAAAATATACTGTAAGAAATTTTCTTAATTTTGAGTTGGCTAAAACTCTATTTTCATTCTTTACTTTTTAGGGGTTTTTCAAGATAGTCTCTTAGTGCAATATTTTCTTAATTTAGTCTCTTAATTAAAAGTTTTGTTTCAATCAAATCTCTTCGTCTAATTGCCACTAACTTCATCAATAGAAATACTAATGTGACCGTTAAAAAGTGATGTGACATTGTTAAATGTCATATCCCAAGTCTACGTGAACTCCTAATTTTTAAGTGAGCCAAAACGTCGTTTGTCCCATTTTAAAAAAACAAAACCCTCATCCCTTCCATTCTGCAGGTGACTCCGATCTTCCATGCTGGAGAAAATGAAGCGGGGCTTCCATTTCTCTCTGCCCGTGAACGTCATCATTGTGGCCATTGCCTACATTTACCTTTCCACAGTCTTTGTTTTCATAGACAGATGATTCGGTCTCCGGGAATCATGAACACCCTTGTCTTCTAGGCGTTGGCTTCTATTTGTGTTTTCAACTATGCCACTGCTATATTCACAGATCCGGGTCGGGTCCCCTCCACCTACATGCCCGACGTTGAAGACCTAGAAAAGACCTACACACTAGATCAAGCGCAAGGTACATAGTACGTGTTTTTTAAATCATTTTTTCATCTGGGTTTGCTCTACTTTTTCTTTCATGCATAGGAGATTGGAATTCTAAAACAAGTTTGATTTTTTTAGAAGGCCCAGTTCTTATTTTGTTGACACCTTCAAGCTATGTCATTCAAATTTGATATTTTCGTGATTTGACCGTGTGACCACTTGTTTAATTTTTGTTTACTTTTATGTTTAAATCCTGCAATTTGGGTTAAAATTTGTTGAATTTCATAATGATTTTCATTGCTATCTTCTCTTGATAATTGCCTTTAGGCGAGCTGATATGAAAACACCAGAATCGCGTCCTCTGACCTTGTCTTGGATTCATCAAATCCATGTACAATAAGTAGAAGAGCTCTTAAACTCAAATTAGGATTCCAACCCTAACATTCAGTAAAGAAAAAAGAACGGAAATACTAGAATTCCCAAATCCTAATATGAAACAAGAATGCACAAGTATCCAACCCAAAAACATAAGCTATAAAGTGAAATACCTAATTCAATTTCAATCTCTAGAAATACCCACAATGATCTAATCAGAATATGAGTGGCAGGGGATAAGAACTCTACCTAGCCTTCGATACTTGCAGTAGAAGGTTGTGAAGAGCAGAAAGTGAGAGGAGGTGCTATGGGTGGTGGTGTTGGCCACGGCGGTACTGGGGAGTGGAGGCGTTGGTGGCGTCGGTGCTGGCAAGCGGCGACGTTGGTGGCGGTGACGCTGGCTGATGGCTGCGCAAAAGCATACAGTGCCGAGAGCAAGGAGTTTCGGTGGGTCGAGGGAGGAGGAGGGGTATCGGGGGCTTAGTGGACAAAAAAAAAATGAATTTCAAATACACACTATTTAAGTGAATTTAAAATACATCATATTAAAATTTTGAATTACACTATAAAAATACACTAAAATTTTAGAAATATTTTAAAAAATTATATAAATAATGTAATCTAAAATTTATCTTTTAAATACATTACACTCTACAAATACTTCGGCCAAACACACCTAAGAGAATGAGAATTACAGTTTCATTCCTCTGTTTTTCCATTTGTAATAGTTGAGAAACCTATAACATCTGTAATAACGTACAATATGTAGCCACACCAATGACAACGTTACAATTAATTCAATACACAATACAAAATATAATGGAAAATGCTGGATCCCGGCTACCCACTTCAATCTCTCTCTGCCATCTGTCTTTGGGCTGTAATCAGTGAGTATATTGAAAAGACCAATTGTTATCCAGGTGCCCACCATCCCAAGAAAACACAGAAAAAGTGCCCCATACAGCTGCCGCCGCTTCTCATGCCAAAGATCGTCATATGCATCGAGGTAAAAGGCATCGCAATCGTAACCGTGATCGTCATCATCACTGCCATAAGCATCTGGAAGGTTCGGGTTCACCCCAAGGTTCTGCAAACAGGAAGCTCGCCACTGGATTTTGAGCAAGATAAAATTGTGGGCAAAATAAAAATAAGCAACAATGGCCTCGCTTCTTCCACGTGTCCAATGTATGCATAGATGACTTTTATTAATACATAAAAGAACTCACCTAAAACTTTTCACATTTTTTGAATAAAAGTAATTTTTTATCACATTTAAATATTAAAAAGAATGTGTAACAAACTAAAATGTAAAAATAGTTGACTCCCTACAAATTATTACAACTACATTTTTATAGAGATAAACTCATAAAAGCAAGGTAGATGTTAACTTACCGGGTATTGTTTTTCAAACTTTTCTTCTTCATTTGATAGCGTTGGCCATACATCCGCAATTGTTCTTGCTCTTGTTTTGTAGAGACTGCTGGAAGGCATCTCAAAGCTATTATCTTGTTCTCGTTCACACCTTGCTTTGTACGACACATCCAAATCTTCCTTACATATCACGCGGCAACCACACTCGCTTATCTCCAACTTACGACAACTGATTAAATAATTTTGAGCCTCAAATGATAATTGAAGTTTGTCGTGATCACCTTTTAGATATCGCTGAATAATTCTATCATTTCCTCTCAACAATAAAATACACAAGTGAGGATCACGGAACTCTCTAATGTCAGTGGCGCATAAGTCACCTGGGTGGGACAACTTAGTTCCGGGAGGTCTACAAATACATCTCAGTTTAGCTGAGAACCAACGAGAAGGAGGAGAGTGATTTTCTAAGACAAGGCATACAGCAATACCCCACCATTCACTTGAAAGACAATAATCAGGGATTTTTACTATTATTGATATCGCTGAATGAAAATACGGTTCACTCGGCCCTAACTCCGTCGGTCGTCCTTGTATCGAATGATTAAAAGGAAACTCATGAAAGTAATTTTGATTGCTGAACCAAGGTGGAATCTCACTCCCCCGAAAGAACAATAAAGGTCTGCGAAACCGAAATCTCATCTGAAATAATAAAACTTTCTTCTTAAACAATGAAAGAATATATAGGAGAGTCAAAGAGTGTCAGAATATAAAAGAGAGAAAGAGAGGGACATAAAATTAAGTAGAAAAAGTACCTCCTTCCACAATGAGTGGGTCGCAAAAAAATCGCAAAGGTATTGTGGATCTGACAACATTTCCAATGAAGTACAATCTGTGGCAAAAAACCTGTCTACATTTGGAGGAAGGTTGGGTACCGACTTAAGCCTTGGGCACCAATTTAAGTCAAGCTCATATAGCTTAGCGAGATTAGCAATGCAGCTTGCTGGTAGCTCAGTAAAATTGTTTCCACTTAGATCTAACCTCAACAAATATGATAAGCCGCCAAGCTCAAGAGGAAGGGATTCATCGCTAATATTACAGTAACTTAACTTTAATTCCTTCAAAAGGGGAAAACGTGACAAAGGAGGCAACATCATGCCTGTGGAAAAAGGACGCCTCCAGACCTTCCATTGAAAGGGAAGAGATAAGCTCCACCAGTTGGATTTTGTCTTCTTGCCTCCATCAAGAGATAATTTTTTAAGATATTTTAAGCAGACAATGGAGGGAGCTACTTCTTTTATTGCCGTTCCCCTCACATCAAGCTCCTCCAAATCTTCAAATTTGTCCAAATTCTCTGGCAGCCTAGAAAATTTAGAACAACCGAAAGTATTGAGAATTCTAAGAGATTTCAACTTATAAATGGATCTTGGTAGGCAAACAAGATTTTTGCAATTCGTCAAATCAAGCTTTGTTAGAAATTTCATATGGTCCCCAAACTCTGGAAGCTTTTTAACTTTTGAACAACCTAAAATAATGAAATCTTTCAGGGAATCCATTTCTAGTTTGCTTGGAAGGATTTTAAGATTTACACAATTTCTCACGTTCAATTCCTTAAGCTGCTTGTGCTGCCCAACAGATTCGTGAACCTCAATAAGGTTTATACAACCTTCAAGAATCAACCGCTCAAGACATGGAACCTTAGAAACACTGGGAAATCGAATTAGATCCACAGAATATTCCAAATCAATGAACTTCAGCTTTCTGAAAAACTAATCAGAAAAAAAAAAGCAGTAAAACTTCATCAGCTTTTGAAGGTCTTGCACGAGGATGTATATACTACATGAGTGCTCTTAATAAAGTATAGAATATTACCTCTGTTCCGTGCCAAAGTGTCTTAATCTTGCTATCATGCATTCTAAGTTCAACAATTTCATCCAATTGAGCACCAAGCGGCAATTCTTTTAATGGAAATCCCTTCCATTCAAGATATTTTAATCCTTCTGGAAGACAATTGACACCAAGCGGAAGATCCAACTTTTCTAACTTCAACAATTTAAGATTATGCATCTTTGAGAAGGCATTAGGATCACAACGTGCTTTGTCACAACGGTCCACAACTATGCCTTGAATAACCTCAGTTCCCTATTAAAAAAAAAAACTAGTTGTGTGAATGGCAAAAGGAATGATTGTGAAGGTATCAATTTTAAAAATACCCATAACACATGCAAGTAAAAAATGTAACCACATTAATTCAACAAAAAATCAGCAGCTACTTACCTTATTTTTTGTTAATACATGACCAATATCCTCTTGCAGCCACAACCTACTACGTTTTCCTACATCATAACGAGATTCTTGAATAACGATATTCTTACCCATTTGTTGAAGCATATCATGCATCCCCATACACAATGTACCATGCTTATAATATTCAATTAGCAACGATTTGTCCAAAAGAACTTTTATTCCATGGGTTGGATAAAGATCACATATTTCTAGGATATGTGTCAACTGATCTTTGTCCATACCCTTAAAAAAGCAGGCAACATTCAGAAATATGTCCTTATCGACATCATCTAATGCCTCATAGCTAATTTGAAGTGTACTTAGAATATCTTTATTCACAACCTTTCTCATCTTCTCTAAAGCATTTTTCCATTCAGGTACACTGCTTGTACGATGAAGGGAACCCAATACTGTGAGTGCCAAAGGAAGGCCTCTAGCATATCGAACCAACTCTTCAGACGACTCCATAAAACATTGTTCAGGTTGATCTTTAAAGGCTTTTTGACGAAAGATCAGTTCAAGGGATTCCTCACTATTCAAGATTTGCATCGGATACATTTCAAACACATCGTACCTTGTTAGCAATTGCTGGTCTCTAGTTGTTATCATTACTCTACTCCCTGGACCAAACCATTTTTGGTTTCCAGCCAAATTCTCTAATTGGCTATTGGCACTAATATCATCTAGGACAAGGAGAACCTTTTTGTTCGACAAAAGGTTTATAATTTGGTTCTTTCCGTCAAATGAATCTTCAATTTTCATGCCGCTAATTTTCAGATGAGAAAGAAGTTTTCTTTGCAGCTCGACCAAACCATGACCTCTTTCACCAGAAATCTCTCTAACATCCTCAAGAAAACAACTAATTTCAAATTCATTGCGGATTGTCTCATAAACAACTCTGGCAAGAGTTGTCTTTCCTATACCACCCATGCCCCATATTCCTATGAAGCAAACATCCTTGCCTAAAAGTGAAAGCATCTTTTCCATCCTTGAATGAATTCCAACTAGTCCATCATTGTGTGATGGCAATTTACGTTGCAGTTTCGTCCATAGTTCCGCTACAATTTCTTCAATGAGTTGTGATTGGTACCTACGCGGAAAGAAAGGATAATCTTGTGATGAGTGTTAAATAAGAAATATATTCAAATAGATGAAGAAACAGCCAACACAGGTTATCATATATTTAATTAGCACCTTCTACACCGATTCAGAATATATGCTCAATACTTTTCTAACTTAACTGCCAAGCTTTTAAGTTGATATTTTTGACCATATAACCAGAATTATTAATTGCAGTTTGATTTATGGGCTTTTATTTTTAACATTGCTATTCTACTTAGTTACCTAGACAATGGCAAGTTAATTACCTATCCTTGGACCGGTACCCAGATAAATCGGCAACTTTTCTCAATGCTTGTCTCCATCTTTCGATCTTGTCTTTGTCTTCTTTATATCTCTCTTCATGTTTGCTGAAAGCTTCGGCAAAACTTCCCTTTTGGTACCTTACATCAGAGGGTTCTACATCATAGAAGACTGGAAAAACCAATCCATCCAACATTTTTTTAGATTCAACAATTTTCTGGAGCTCATCCAAACACCAAGCGGATGTAGCATATTTTGGGGAGAGAACAACAATTGCGGAGAGAGATCCTTCAATGGCTTTAAGGAGTTGTTCAGAAATAACTTCTCCTCTCTCAAGTTGTTCCTCATCCCTGAAAGTGAGGATTCCCTTTCCTACCAAAGTATTATATAAGAAGTCTGTAAAATTTGTTCGGGTATCTTCACCTCTAAAACTCAAGAAAACGTGATATTTCCATCCTGGAGCTGAATTGAAAGAAGAATTTGAGGAAGATGCTCCTTTATCACTAAGAGCCATTGAAACTCTTAAAGGTTTCAGCATTTCGATTTAGTATCTAATATTAATGTTAGAACTTTACATTACTGAGTCACCATGAGTTGAACCAGTCATGCACCTACAACACCAAAACAATATTGATTACTAAAAGAATTAGACGTAAAATCGATCAGCATAATAGAAACTAGTTAAAAATTGATGCAGGCATGGAAAATGAATCTCCTTAAACAGGTGATATACGTGCAACAAAACCATCTTATGACTATTAACAATAGCTCGGCTAGTCACATACTCATATTTAAGGTTTGTTTGGTCCTTAGAATATTGTTTCAAACTAGCGTGTCTATTTCTTTTTGATTGTGGTATTATTTTGTAGTTTTATCTTTTCACTTAAATTTTACCTTTCCACACAATGGGATTTTCTAAAATGCATACTGTGTCCCTAATAAAAAAAAAACCATATTTTTACTAATACACAAATTTTAAACTGTCTAAATAATCTTCTATTGTTCCTATAATCTTATGATCAAAGTGCCATCTAGAGAGATCACAAATATCAGCCAAAATAAAAATCTTTCACGAGGTTCTCGAGCTATAGTTGACACAATCAATTTTTCTTTTTCTTCTTTTCATTTTCTAGGGAAAGTTAAAACAGAATTACTCCCAGTTTACACAAATAATATAGAATAGGAAAATAATGCTCAAAGCATAGATGAAAAACCAGAAAAAAAACATTCTAACCTTCACACGATCAGTTATCCAGAACGCATAAGAATAGACTCATTCCATAAGCTTAGTTGTTGTACTACTGTCAGCATACATCTTTGTGATGAAGATCCTAATTTCAACCAGAAAGTGTAATTTGAAGAGAAATGGAGAGATGTAAGGAAGAAAGTGAGAAAAGATACAAGGGCTAACAAGAGAAACGAAGACAGAGAAAAAGGATATGGAATAATAAACTCAACTCTGCCGTCCAGGAAGATTGATGCCTTGCAAGAATTACACTTTTAATTCTATTAAAAGAAACGTCGTTTTATGATTTTGATATGAATCTCCAAGAACACAAATAAAAATAATAGAATTTAAGTGCATTCACCAATATTGACGATTACACCAACACGTAACAGGTATATTTTATGGGATAGTTTTATTATGCATCATATATGGACAGTGGCATTGATTTTTTAAGTTCACTAGAGGTTACACGATAATTTCAACCAGAAAGTGTAATTTGAAGAGAAATGTAGAGATGTAAGGCAGAAAGTAAGAAAAGATACAAGGGCTAACAAGAGAAACGAAGACAGAGAAAAAGGATATGGAATAATAAACTCAACTCGGCCGTCCAGGAAGATTGATGCCTTGCAAGAATTACACTTTTATTTATATTAAAAGAATCGTCATTTTATGATTTTGATATGAATCTCCAAGAACACAAATAAAAATAATAGAACTTAAGTGCATTCACCAATCTTGACGATTCAACCAACACATAACAGGTATATTTTATGGGATAGTTTTATTATGCATCATATATGGACATTGACATTGATTTTTTTAGTTCACTAGAGGTTACACGATAATTTATCCCTTCTCAAAATCTTCTCTCATTAAATTTCAGAAAATTTAATAATTGTCAGATTATTTGGTCCAGAAGAAGTGGCTGTTCACATTACTTGGTCCAGAATTTTTTTCAATAATTGTCAGATTCAAAATTAGTTAGTGCACAAAATAATATGATAGGAGCCACTTATTTATCCAAAAACAATTATAATCCTACATCATTTTTAACAATAAAATTGGAAAACATTCCCAACCAAATATCATTTTTTTCTAAACATACCATTTTGTAGCAACTTCAACTGTGAGCGTAAATTAATTAGAAGGATTGCATCCATCATTTACGTCACGTTTGGTACATGGAATAGATCGTCAAATCAATAATAAAAGATATTATTACCCCTTTTTTGAAATACAAGAGATTGGATTTTCTTTCATATATATATATATATATATATATATATATTATGTACTATGAAGTTTATAGTGTAGAATTTTAAGAGCGTACATAAAATATAAATTATTTTGCAATGTGTCCTCTTAAACTATTTTTTGGTAAAAACTTCTCTTCCAGATTTAAAAAAATATGATTTTATATGTCTTAGATATGTTATATTTAATAAAAGTAGTTTAAGTTGTTTTATAAAATTAATGAGGATAGGTTGGGAAATGAAAAATATATTTATTTTTTGTAGCATAGAATTTCCATAATCGAAATGTCGATTCCTACCTTTGTGGTATTAGGGCTTGGAATGAAATTATGATTCTACGTTGTATTTGCCACCAAACATAGGAATCCACAAAATAGAGCCTTGAATAAAATTATCATTTTATATGTACCAAACGTGCACTTAGTTTGCGATCTGGCTTACTACTTGATTACTTGAAGCCAGCTATATTCGTTGACTTAAAAATGTCTATAATATATCTATGATAAATTATAATATGGTGGTTAAACAAAAAATTAGGTATCATAACAAGCAAATGTTCAAGAGTCACATAAATGCAGGTTGTAATACATAGAACAACAAATACATAAACGATTAAAGAAATAAAAAGTACTGAATTTACTTTGCAGAATTATATTTCAAGAATGGCTATCCCTCACTGCACATCTTCAACTTGCCTTGAAAGAATGAGTGCCCATGAATACCTTATTATACTTTCGTTTTAAAATTTCTGAGTCACCATGAGAAGCCTCCACAATTCTCTGTCATAACCCTTCCAAATATGCAAAATAGTTTAGCCCTAGAATATTGACAGAAGAAAAGGTAATAATTTTGAGGCACGACTTTAAAACATGCATATAGCAGTGAAGCCCAATGCGGTTACATTTCAAGCACAATAGGCATACTTTTAATTCAACAACTTTAAGAGTACAATTTATAGCTTCACAACCATTATATGAGTCAAAATTTTAAATTTGATAATTTTTCTCTAAAATATACATTTTAGAAATTGAAGATATAGAATTTATGTGTATTATTAATTTATCATAACTAGAACATATAATATTAAATTGTTTTACTAGAACATCTTCTTAAACTTTGTTTTCCTTCTCCAAAAACATATTAAAAAAAGAAAACCTCATGGCAATAAACATTAATGTGTTTGTATATATATGAACTATTTGATTAAAAAGGTCTGCACGTCAATATACTTTCTCTACAGGGTTAATATTACTTAAAAATTTCAACTGCAAAAGGACATTCAAGTATAGCACCAAAGTCCAAACCTCTACATTAATAACTCCGCATAGGTACCTATGGGGACATCTTGATGGTTGACAATTGGATAGAACATTATGAAAATCCCAAGTTGAAAACTCATTAATAATTGGTAAATGTAATTATAGGCTTGTAAGCGTCTATAATAAACCAAAATTCACCTAGTGAACATCACTTAAATTTTGTAATAAAAGAATCACTAAATTTACTATAATGTTCAATTTATATTTAAGAACTTCATAAAAAATTCGTTTTGAGAATTGTGTTAATGTTCATTAGCTTTAGTTCAAATGGTTGAGGTGAGTAAGGTTTGGTGAAGGATATTAAATTCAAATCATAGCAATTAGTTTCTTTATGCACGCCAATAAAATATACATACATACATATTACAATATTACTGGAATATTTATATCCACAAACATGTATGTCAATCATTTTTTTATTTTATGGATAAACTTTAAATATATATATATATATATATATATATATATATATATATATAAGTATCTAATCAATTATTTATATAAACTTTAAATATAAATATAAGGAAGAGCTTTAGCTTAGTGAAGTGAAGTGTGCTCCTATTCATACGACTGGGAGTTGGATGTTTATGTAATAAAGAGAGGGCAACTACCTTCTTCTTGTTTGGGAGTTAAAATGAAATTGAAAAGTAAGGCATAAGTTATAAAAGCAAATTTCTATAATAGTATATTTGTTTTAAATTTTGAAAATAACTTAAGAGGTATATTAGTAATTTCATAATTTTTTAATTAAAAAATGTTTCAATCTATTGCCTCCAACTCAATTTGAGGGGAAAGAAATTTGAGGGTTTGAAGGAAAATGGAATGAAATTGGATCGCTTTCCATTCATGCATCCCTTCCCCCTCTATTTCATCCATGCGTAGCATTAGTATAGATTTGAAGAATTGAAAAGTAACTGAATTTCTTATCATTATAGTATAGATGTAATTCTTTGATTTACTATCTTTATTTTCATTATTATGTTGGATTGGTTGGAGTTGGATGTCTAGCTTTTTACTGATATTTTTTGTGTGTGTGTCAATAATCTGTATTTGAATGTAAAGAGATTAGGTGTAACTTGTTGTTCATTTGATATTATTCATGAATACTTTCTTCTTAGGTTGAAAGATGTTTAAGAAAACAGCCATTTATTCATTTTTGTAAGAGAAAAGAGAGAAATAGTGATAATACTCCTTCTATTTCTGTAGCACCAATTCTAAGTCCAGAGCCTGAGCCTAGTAGTGAAAATGTTGTTGAGCTTTAGCCACCTACAATGCCTGTTTTGGTACTTAAAAAGTAGTGGTACATATTTAGTACTTTTTTTATACACTGTTTTATTTTGATAATATTAGCTGCCCACTAATTTATACTTTCATATCCTTTTTAAGTGTTTGTTAGCTCTATATTTCTTATAATATGCCTTTACTGTACGGTGGTTTGAAATTTGTTTCTTGTCTTATAACCTTTTAGTCTAGCCCCCCTGGAAAATATTCTGGCTCAGCCCCTAAATGGACCTCACTAGTGTAATAAATCCAACAAGTGTTGCAATTTTGAGGGTAAATTGAAATTTTCATTACAAATAGTAGTGCCCCACAAAGAAATCAAATACAAGTCAATGCCACAAAAATAGTATAGATAATAAAAGCAAGGTAGATGAAGACTTACAGAGAATGTTTTATCCAAGTTCTCATCGGTTTGCTTCTGCATTTGATACATCGACAAATGTAATCTCAATTCCGTCACAGCATGGATTTTCATCCTCAATGGCATCAGCAAATCTTGATTTGTTGTGACAGCTGTAAGAGATCTCACTTTTTCTTGATTTGAGACTGCTGGAAGGGGTGTCAAAGTTATTACTTTGTTTTCGTTTACTCGTTGCTTTGCCCCACACTTCCAGATCTTCTTTAGATAACACACGGCACCCACACTTGCTTATGTTCATTATATCTAGAGCTAGGTCATGAGATGCGTCTTCCCACATAGAAGCAGCTAGAGCATAAAACAATAATTGAATTTGGTTGTGACCACCTTTTAGATGTCGTTGAATATTTGCATCATCACCTCTCAACAATAAAATACACAAGTGAGGGTCACTAAACTCTTCAATCCAGCTTGTAACTGGGAAACCTGAGGGGATGGGCGCTTCAACTTTGGGAGTTTTACAAATCCAAGTAACTGTAGGAACAAACCAAGGAAAAGGTGGAAACGGATTTTCAAACACAAGGCATAAAGCAATTCCCCACCCTTCACTTGAAAGACAATAATCAGGGTTGTCCACTATTATTGATATCAATACCCTACTTTCTAAAGAAATATCGGGGTTGTAAACGAAATCAAGTCCCCATATTATTTCCCACTGAAATGATGAATCTATCTCCTGATGAAAGTAATCTTGATTATTGAACCATGGTGGAATCTCACTGCCTGTGATGAGCAAAAAATGGTAGGAGTCTTCTCTCACCTGTCACAATAAAATTTTCTTCTTAAACAACTAAGAATAGGATATTTGAAGTGTGTTGTAAAATGAAAGAGAGAGAGAGAGACGTATATGTAGACAAACGTACCATTTGGCGTGACGAAACAAAATCACAAAGGAACTGTGTATCTGAGAATGGATCCCATGAAGGACTGTTTCTTGCTGATAACCGATATACTTCGGGAGGAAGCATAGGAACCGACTTAAGCATTGGGCAATCATTTAAGTTAAGATTATATAGCTTAGAAAGATCAGCAAAGCTGCTAGCCGGTAGGTTAATAAAATTGTTCCCACTTACATCTAAGTTCCACAACAATGGTAGGCCAAGATCAACAGGAAGTGATTCATCACTAAGATTACGGTAACTCAAATCTAATTCCTCCAAAAGGGAAAAGCTTGACAAAGCAGGCAACATCATAATAAGTTGAAAGGGAAGACCTAATAAGTTGCATGAGTTGGATTATCTTTCTCTTTGTCCACCCAAAGATAATTTTTTAAGAAATTTTAGATGAACAATGGTAGGGGGTACATCTTTTATGGCAGTTCCACATACATCAAGCATCTCCAAACCCTCAAATTTGTCCAAATTCTCTGGCAGTGTAGAAAGCTTAGAACAATCAGAAATATCAAGAATTCTAGGAGCTTTCAAATTTTCAATGGATCTTGGCAGGCAAACAAGACTTTTGCAACCCTTTAAATGAAGCTTTGATAGATTTTCCATATTGTCCCCAAACTCTGGAAGCTCTTGAACTTTTGAACAACCTGAAAGAATGAAAACCTCCAAAGTATCCATTTCCAATTTACTTGGAAGGATTTCAAGATTCATACAGTCTCTCAAGTTCAGTAACTTAAGCTTCTTGTGCACTCTAATAGAATGATGAACCTCGACGAGGTTTATACATCTTTTAAGGACCAAGGAATCAAGATATGGAACTCCAGAAACACTAGGAAATATAATTAGATCCTTAGAATCTGTCAAATCAATTATCTTCAGCTTTCCAAAAAGCTAATCAAACAAAGAAATCAGAAAAAAAAAAAAAATCAGCAGGTTTTGAACGACGATGCACAAGGATGTAAATCAAGCTATGTAAATCTCTAGATAAAGTATAGCATTCATACCTTTGTTCCTTGCCAAAGCTGCTTCATTTTGCTTTCGCACATTGTAAGTTCAACAAGTTTGTCAAGTTGAACACCAAGTGGCAATTCTTCAAACGGAAATTGCTTCCATTTCAGAAATTTTAATCCTTTGGAAAGACAATTCAGACCAAGTGGAAGATTCAAGTTTTCTAACATTAATAATTTAATGTTCTGCATATTTGAGAAGGCTTCAAGATCCCAACGTGCTTCATATGATCTACTTGGGTTCAAAATAATGCTTCGAATAATCTCAGTTCCCTAAAAAAGTAGAAAAAAAATGGTTGTATGATTGATAAAGAATAATAGTAAAGATATAAATTAAATTAAAATTCATAAGGCATGCAAGTAAAAAATGTAACAACATTAATTTAGTCAAATTAAGCATACCTTATTTTCTGTCAATACATTATCAATATCCTCTTGCAACCACAACCTACTGCGTTTTTTCACATCATCAAGAGATTCATGGATAATTATATGCTTACCCATTTCTTGAAGCAAGTCATGCATCCCCAAACACCATTTACCACGCTCAAGATATTCAATTAGCAAGGATCTCTCAAGAAGAACATTTATTCCAGTGGCAGGAAAAAGATCACATACTTCCAATATATGTATCACCTCATGTTTGCTCATTCCCTTAAAGAAGCAAGCTATATTCAGAAATATATTCTTTTTGTTGTCATGCAATGCTTTGTAGCTTATTTGAAGTCTACTTATAATATCTTCATGTGAAAATTTTTTGATCTCATCAAGAGCATTTTCCCTTTCAAGTACACTTCTTCCACAAAGAAAGGAACCCAATACTTTGAGAGCCAAAGGAAGGCCTCCAGCATATTGAACCACATTTTTAGACAACTCTAGATAAAAATTGTTCCGGTTCATCTTTGAAGGCTTTCTGACAAAAGACCTGAAGGGATTCCTCACCATTCAAGATTTGTATTGGATACATTTTAGACACACCATGTGATATTAGCAATTGCTTGTCTCTAGTTGTTATGATTACTCTACTCCCTTGACCAAACCAATTTTAGTTTCCAGCCAAATTCTCTAATTGGCTATTGGCACTAATATCATCAAGGACAAGAAGAACCTTTTTGTTGAACAAAAGGTTTCTAATTTGTTTCTTTCCATCAAATGAATCTTCAATTTTCTTTCCATCAGATGAATCTTCAATTTCCAAGCCGCTAATTTTCATATGAGAAAGAAGTTCTCTTTGCAGCTTAACCAGACCATGATCTCTTTCACCAGAAGTCTCTCTAACATTGGCAAGGAAACAACTAATGTCAAATTTATTGCGGATTGTCTCATAAAACAACTCTAGCAAGAGTTGTCTTTCCTATACCACCCATGCCCCATATTCCTATGAAGCAAACATCCTTGCCTAAAAGTGAAAGCATCTTTTCCATCCTTGAATGAATTCCAACTAGTCCATCATTGTGTGATTGCAATTTAGGTTGTAGTTTTGTCCATAGCTCCGCTACAATTTTTTCAATGAGTTGTGATTGGTGCCTAGATGGAAGAAAGGATAATCTTGTGATGAGTTAGATAAGAATTATAATAAAAGAGATGAAGAAACAGCCAACACAGGTTATCATATATTTAGCACCTTATACACAGATTCAGAATATATGCTCAATACTTTTCTAGCTTAACTGCCAAGCTTTTAAGTTGATATTTTTTACCACATAACTAGAATTATTAATTGCAGCTTGATTTATGGGCCTTTATTTTTAACATTGCTATTCTACTTAGTTACCTAAAATATGGCTACTTAATCACCTATTCTTGGACAGGTATCCAGATAAACCGGCAACTTCTCTTAAGGCATCTCTCCATCTTTTGGTACCTTACATCTCTCTTTATATCTCTCTTCATGTTTGCTGAAAGCTTCGGCAAAACTTCCCTTTTGGTACCTTACATCAGAGGGTTCTACATCATAGAAGGCTGGAAAAACCAATCCATCCAACATTTTTCTAGATTCAACAATTTTCTGGAGCTCATCCAAACACCAAGCGGATGTAGCATATTTTGGGGAGAGAACAACAATTGCAGAGAAAGATTCTTCAATGGCTTTAAGGAGTTGTTCAGAAATAACTTCTCTCTCAAGTTGTTCGTCATTCCTGAAAGTGAGGACTCCCTTTTTTGCCAAAGCAGTATATAAGAAGTTTGTAAAATTTATTTGGGTATCTTCACCTGTAAAACTCAAGAAAACATGATATTTCCATCGTGGGGCTGAATTGAAAGAAAAATTTGAGGAAGATGCTCCTTCATCACCAAGAGACATTGAAACTCTTAAGGGTTTCAGCATTTGGATTTAGGATCTTATATTAATGTTAGAACCTTACATTATTGAGTCACCATGAATTGAACCAATCATGTACCTACAACACCGAAACCATATTGATTACTAAAAGAATTAGATGTAAAATCGATCAACATAATAGAAACTAGTTAAAAATTGATGCAAGCATGGAAAATGAATCTCCTTAAACAAGTGATATACATGCAACAAAACCATATTTTGATTGTTAACAATAGCTCGGCTAGTGACGTAGTGAGAAAGCAATCAAAGGAATCTCAAAAAAACTGAATAATATTCTGAATGTGGCTACAAACAAACATAAAGCTTAAGTACTAAAAAGAAACCCTAAAACATTACAATAGAAATTAGCAAACTACGAAACAGCCCAAAACAGATTTTTTGAAGGATTTTGGGCCCGAAAATGGCCTTTATTGTGTAAACCCAATTTATGCTATGTGGAACTCTGAACGATCTTCAAAACGGCAGGTCATGGGCCTCATAACTCCACCCGAGCTAAAAGTTATGCCCTTATTACTGAAACACGACAATTAGAGCCTTATTATGTTTTGCCCGATCCATGAAATCTCCTGTGACCCGGTCCATATCAGTAATTGACACAGCGAGAAAGCAATCAAAGGAATCTCAAGAACTAATTGTATAATCTCAAAGAAACTAAATAATATTTTGAATTCGGCTACAAACAAAACATATAGCTTAAGTACTAAAAGGAAACCCTAAAATATTACAAAAGAAATCAACAAACCACGAAACAGCCAAAAACAAACGTTTTTGAAGGATTTTGGGCCCAAAATTGACCTCAACCTAGAATACCCAGGTTTCACAACGTGGGCCTCTGAATAAGCTTCGAAACGGTGGGTCATGGGCCCCATAACTCTACCCGAGCTAAAAGTTATGCCTTTATTATTGAAACAGGGCAATTAGGACCTCTTTTCTTCTGGGCTTTATTATGCTCTGCCCGATCCATAAAATCTCTTGCAACCTGGTTCATATCAGCTAGTCTCATACTCATATTTAAGGTTTGTTTGGTCCTTAGGATATCGTTTCAAGTCTAGCGTGTCTATTTCTTTTTTATTGTGGTATTATTTTGTAGTTTTTATCTTTTCACTTAAATTTTACCTTTCCACACAATGGGATTTTCTAAAATGCATATTCTGTGTCCCTAATAAAAACAAAAAAACCTTATTTTTACTAATACAAAAATTTTAAAGTGTCTAAATAATCTTCCATTGTTCCTATATTCTTATGATCAAAGTGCCATCTAGAGAGATCACAAGTATCAGCCAAAAATGATGCTAAAAAAATAGATGAAAAACTAGAAACAAAAAATCTAACCTTCACAACATCAGTTATTCAAAACGCATAAGAATAGACTCATTCCATAATCTTTGTGATGAAGACGCTAATCTCAGCCAGAAAGTGATTAGAAGAGAAACGTAGAGATTCAAGTCAGAGTTTACAGAGACAAGGGCTAAGAAGAGAAACGAAGAGAGATAGAGAGAAAGGATATGGAATAAAGAACTCAACACATCCTTCCTGGATCACTAATGCCTTGCCTGAATTCCACTTTTAATTATTAAAAAAAATAACATGTTATTTTCTGATTGTAAAATGAATGTCCAAGAACACAACAAAACAAAACAATAAAAATTTTAAAGTCGTCGCCAATATTGACTTTGGAATTTGGTTATTCAATCAAGGTAGAACCAACACGTAACAATTATTTTTATGGGATAGTTCTATTATAACGATCGTGGCATGGATTATACGACCCACCGTCCAACCAACACATAACATGTGCTAATTCATGACGAGTCCATCATTTTATTTTAGATAGTAGGGGAAAAGGCATGGATCACTAAGTGCTTTTCTACACAAACTCTTATTCATTCAATCACATGAGTAAGTCATTTTACAATCACAAGTAGTTCTTTGTATCGAAGAAATTTTGAGTAACTAATATCAGTTGACGTTTTTACGGAAGACAAATCAATTGGTCTTGTTATGCTTAATAAACAACAAAACCTTCTTGATAGCGTGGGTGCAGTGCCCAGGTTTGTACGTGGAAATGATGTGGGGTAACTGAAAAGGGTAGAAAAATATGATTTGACAAATGGTAGTATTTTATAAACATGGGCTTCTTTACAGATATTACTAGATAATTTTCATGCACCAAGTAAGTAGTTAAGTGGTACTGAGATCGTTCTCAAGAATGTGAGAATTCATTATTCATTTTTGTTATTAAATTTAAAATATTTAAGGGAGAAAATACGACATTGAATCAATTAAATTTGTCTATGATTCAGATTTTATGACTTGTTACGAAAATCATTGATCATATTTGGTTTTAAATTCAATATTTAATAAAAATTAGAAGATTAATGCAGTTAAATTTGCCCTTGAAACACATTTTAGAGCATAATTATTTTAATTCAACCAAATAGAAAAATAGGCACTAACAAATTCAATTAACCAGAATAGTTACAGGCAATACAATGTACTTGGAAGTAGAATATTATTTGAAAATTTAAATAAGGACAAATTGTTTGTGCTTTTAAGCCTTTGATAATCTCTTCCTTATCTTACATTCCCACCTCAGTTTCTCCATGTGCATATATATCTTCCATCGCTTTCCAATATAAACCAACCCCTGTGTAGAAAACAGCCAAATAAACTCAGTCAATATTACATAAATATATTGCGTAGTATAGTTGATAAAGTTTATATTAACGTAAGAATCCTAACAAAAATTATAAATTTCATATCTTTATCCTTTTTCAAATCACACTTTCAATGGCATCACGTTCAAACCCATTCACATAACCCCACAGCAGAACATATTCTAACAAAAAAAACGCAAAACCGAAATGTCTTCTCAGGTACCACTTGCATATTTTAAACTACTAATATTACTACGAGCAGATAATAAATTTATGCAAGTTAGATAAGCTCTATGCTTAACATGAAAACGTAGTTGACAATAGTTACTCATAAGAAATGAATAGATATAAGCATTCCCAGTGTAGCATAGCACTCTTCTATCATCGGGGGTAAGTCTTCATCTAACTTTATCATTAAGCAATGAAATGTTAATTCTACATTGCTTCATCATTAAAAGAGGAAAATAACGGTCTCTGGCATGGAAACTACAAAAATAAATTATTACTTATTATTCTGCTAGCATTGAAACTAAAAAAAAAANAAAAAAAAAAAAAAAAAAAAAAAAAAAAAAAAAAAAAAAAAAAAGCTGTATCACTCACAAAATAAGGCCTTAGCATGGAAGCTATTTACTGGGCTTGGCTATATCATGTATGACTGTAACTTTAGAATCTTCAAATTAAAAACTGAGAGGTTTAGCCATTGGAACCAGTTGCTCATCGGTCCAAATCAAAGGAAAACAGTGGAATCAAATTAGCCATCTCAGGCTTTCTATGAAATCAAGGCCAAGTTTTCTATAAATGACCAACGTGTTGTTCTGGTTTCCTAATTGTATACTTGTGTTAGAGAAACAAACTTAAACTATTTTACATGCTCGCAAGTCTAAGAATGAAGACTAGTCCTACTTCAAACATACCAAGGAAAAAGAATTTTAAGATAGCATGAAGAAATTAAGGTTAACTCACAGATCAAATAAATCTTTAAATTAAGTTAACTTAACAGTGTATCCACTTTTGAACAGATGATAGTATTACACCAGAGGTGATCGTGAAGAGAAAAGAAAGAAATGAAATTCTGTATTCAATTGAATAATGAGGTGCAGATTACATGTATATATATATAACAGAAGCACATGGCTCTGCTGTGTATAATAACCAACTAATCTGATGGAGAGAAGAATCTAACTAACTAAAGCTGAATATCTAACAAACCAGCTGATGTGGCTAATAACTAACTAATTGTTGACGTGTCTAATACTCCCCCTCAAGGTGGGAGATAAATGTCTAATACTCCCAACTTGGACAATAAGAATTTGAACTGAGTTGCAGGGAGTGCCTTGGTTAACAGGTCAGCTATCTGATGCTGAGACTAGACATGGATAAGCTTGATAAAGCCAGAATTGACATGCTCACGTATGAAATGGCAGTCAATATCAACATGTTTAGATCGCTCATGAGATGTAGGATTAGAAGCAAGGTGGATAGCAGATTGGTTGTCACAGAAGACCATGACTGAGGGAACTGAAATGGCAAAAACTCTGCACAACTGGCGCAACCATAAGAGTTCACTTGTAACACTAGCCAGAGCCCTGTATTCAGCCTCGGCAGAAGACCTTGAGACAGTGGGCTGCCTTTTTGATTTCCAAGTGATGGAGGAATTGCCAATGAAGACACAGTAACCTGTAGTGGATTTTCTGGTATCTACACAACTTCCCCAATCTGCATCAGCAAAGGCAGTAATTTTGAGAGAGGAGGTAGAAGGAAAAAATAAGCCTTGGCCTGGACTGGATTTGAGGTATTGAAGAAGATGGTGCACAGCTGCTAGGTGGGGAGCTCGAGGGCAAGACATGAATTGGCTGAGCTTGTTGACAGCATAGCTAATATCTGGTCTGGAAATGATCAAGTACATGAGGCGACCAAGCAGTCTTCGATACATAGAAGCATCTGGTAATAATTCCCCATCAGTCTTACTAAGTTTCAACTTAGGCTCCATTGGTACTGACATGGGTTTGGAAGCTGCAAACCCAGTATCCTCTAATAACTGGAATGTGTACTTTTGCTGGGAGAGAGAGATGCCTTTGGTGGAATGGGTTATCTCCAAGCCAAGAAAGTACTTTAAATCTCCAAGAACCTTGAGCTTGAATAGCTTTTGTAGCAGCTGCTGCACTTGATGAACCATCTGAGCATTAGGGCCTGCAAGGACTATGTCATCAACATAGACGAGAAGAATGACCTATGTGGGACCTTTGCCAATTGTAAATAACGAGTAGTCACTGTTAGACTGAGAGAAGCCATGCTGAAGTAAGGTGGTTGAAAATTTGTGGAACCACTGGCGTGAGGCTTGTCTTAAGCCATATAAAGATTTGTTAAGCTTGCATACTTGGTGCTCCCCCTTAACTGAATAACCCAGAGGTAATTGCATATACACCTCCTCAAATAAATCGCCATTGAGGAAGGCATTGTTAACGTCAAGCTGGACCAGTGTCCATTTTCTGACTGTTGCAACTGAGAGCAATAACCTGACAGTGGTTATTTTGGCCACTGGTGAGAAGGTGTCTAGGAAATCAATCCTTGCCTGTTGTGTATAACCCTTAGCCACCAAACATGCTTTATATCTATCTAAGCTCCCATCAGCCTTGTACTTGACCTTGTAGAGCCATCTACAACCAATGGTATGTCTTTCTTTTGGAAGGGAGACTGCTGTCCAGGTATTATTGGCCTCAAGGGCATCTAATTCTGCCTACATAGCTGACCTCCACTCAGGATATTTGATAGCTTGATGGTAAAATTGGGGTTCATAGATGTGAGCCACTTGGGAAACAAAATGTTTATAGCTAGGGGATAATCTGTCATAAGTCACCACTTGCTGGATAGGGTAAGGAGTAGCAGGTGTTGACACCCAAATTTGTACATGAATTATTTTTGGGATCATGGTCTTTGGAACCATATTTTTGTGTGCTCAATTAAAATATTTCAATACTACAAAATAAAACAAATATAGCTAAAAATACTGAAATGCTAACAAAAATCACAAAAAAAATATACAACTTAAAAAATATAAAAATGCAAAAAAAAATTATTATTACAAATGAATAACATAAAATAAAATAAAAACAGAGAAGAAATAAATGCTGTTAGAGGTAACACGCAAGGCAGCACCCCCTTTGCTATTCATCAGTCCAGCCACGCTTCAAGCCATGCCCCTGGCAGCTTGAAAGCAGGAAATCGTCAACTCCTGTCAATGCAACTTGCACAAAGCTCCGGCTATAAAAAGCCTCACACAAAGAAGCAAAGAGACAGAGATGGAAGCAATACCGTAGGAGAAAAATAGAGAATAAATTCTGAAACACAAAACAGCAAGAAGCAGAAAAAATCCAGTACCACACCGTGGGGAAACTCCAAAATTTTCATCATCTCAGGTACTAATACCATCTTGCATTTTTGTTGTTATTAAATCTTTTATTTTCTTGTGGGTTAGACACTACACAGAGCACAAATTTAACCCACGATTTTTTATATATATATCATAAAAAATAATAATAATCAAATCACCCTTTTTTTTTTCCATTTTTGCTTTCGGGTAGCAAAGGAGGTGGGCACTGCCGGCAGTGGTGGCTCCGCCCCTTTCATTTATTTTCATAGACAAATTGAACAAAAATTTTAAACAGAGGTTACCAGAGGAAGAGAAAGAGAAATAGAGCACAAAAAAAATTAACTCATTCCCATATCTATTAGCACCCAATTTAGAGATATACAACATTTACAGAAAGAGAATAAAAAATACCCAGATGAGGATCCCCAATGTTTAGAGAGAGAAGCTTCCTTTTAGAGAGAGAAACCAATTTGGAAAAGAGAGAGAAATGGAATTTCAGAAAAATAGGGAGAGGTATTTAGAGGAACAAAGAGAAATATTTCTTACCTTAGTCATTGTTACTTGAAAATCAAAGTCAAGTCCTTTGATTTCAAAGAGATGGAAGAAGGTTAAGAGCTCCATTTTCGCAGCTCCCTGGCTCTTTCTTTCTTCTCTGTTTCGGTGGTCTTCCCCTTGCACTGACTTCTCTCTTTTTAGGCCATCTTCTATATTTGTTTTTAATGCTTTATTTGTTAATTGGGCTTCTATTAATTTACTTTGCTGTTTGGTTTCTAAGTCTGATGGGCTTTAACTTCATTTTATTAGTTTTTAGTTTTACTACTTATTTGCCTTGCTGATTTTCGTACAAGGCTTTATCTTTTTGTTTTTTTATGTTGTCTTGTTATTTATTTGGTTTGTTTAGGCTATTTTGGTTGGGCCTTGTAATGGCCTCTTGCCTTTTTTTTGTTTTCATCCTTTTTGTTTCAATATAAGCCTAGTTTAAATTTAAAGACCATTGTTTGTTTTATTAAGCAATAATGTATGTGTTTTATATATAAATATCAAGATATACTAGCTTGCATTTTTTTTTCTTTAATTGATCATTGCACAATAGAAATGCATTATTTCTTAGGCTTTGTTTCTTTTAATAGGATTGTATTTTTTAGGGGGTTTAATTTTATCTTTTATTTAAAAGCTATATTATTTAATTTTAGCTTTCTTTTGGGTTCATTTATTTAGGACTCATATTTCATTTTTGGCCATTCTAAATTATTTATTTTATAGTTTTTATATCTTGTTCTTTGCATATTGTTATTATTATTTTTATTTATTTATTTATTTTAAATACTAATTTATTTTGTCTTATTTATTTTACGTGCATTATGCATTTTGTATTGTACATAGTCATTTTCCTTTTTAAAGAAAATTAAAACCCGACGACGGATTAAATTAGAGAATAATTGTGTTGACAATTATTTCCTAATATTCCTGAGGTGAGGGATAATTTTCTTGGTTATGCCAGAGGTACTGGTGCGGCCAATAAAATTCCCAATATCGCTTTATCTTTTTAATTAATATTTTTATAACATTTATTTGCTGCATTGTGGTACATCTCATTACATCTCGTCATTATGTTTTTTTTACCTATGCTAGATTGAGATTACCGACGAGGGAATAATCAAAAAATTAGCTATAATGATAGCGATATTTTGACATTCCGGAGGTAAAGGGGTTTCTCTAGTTTTGCCAGAGGTACTGGTGGGACTTGAGGTTAACTTCTAATAAAATCCTTCCTATGCATAATTTTCTAAAAAATCTTTCATGCATAATATGATATTTTTACCTTAAAATGTGGATTAAAGTACCGACGAGGGAATAATCAAAATTAGCCATAATGATGGCGATACTTTGACATTCCGGAGGTGAGGAGTGTCTCTTTGGCTTTTCCAGACGTACTGGTGGGCTAAAGAAAGACTTTCAATAAAAAACCTTTTTTCCATAAATCTCAAATTCATTTTCTAGCATTTATAATAAATTACATTTCATACATTTTCTAGTTATGTTAAACTTGTTTATGACGGAATAGATTGGGAGGGGATTGTAATGACAATCACGAACTCTACCTAATAGTCTTGAGGCATATTTTTAGTTTTCGTCAGAAGGACTGACAGGACTTAACAAAGTATTGCTTTATTTTAAGCATAATGTTATGACCAATTTAATTCACTTTAAAAGATAACAAAAGATTAAATAGGTGACCGTTCTAAGAACGGACGTCGTAGGGTGCTAATACCTTCCCTACACGTAATCAACCCCCGAATCCAAACTCTGAATGTAGACCAAATCTTTTAGGTGTCCAATCGCACCATTTCATTTGTCTAAAAATGGAATAAAACGATTGGTGGCGACTCCATTCTTTTGCATCATATTATGCATCCTTATACTTTTTTTTTTATTTTTCTCGTGGTAGGGTTTCGCCGCTCTGCTTCGCGCTCCCGAAAAGGGACGTTGCGACAGCAGGTTGTGACAGGGAACACAGATAGTCTTGTAAATATGCGGCAACCATAATTAATACTTGTTTTAGTTGTAAGATTCCTTGTAACGATTTGCAAAGTTCTACCATATGATTGACTTATACAAACCTTTTAAAAAAAAATATAGCAACACTTGATTCAAATTAAAAACTGAATAAGTGCATTTTAGAGTTATTCAAGTGATCATGACATTTGTGCAGCTATCATTCTATAGATTAAAAAGAACAAATTAAAAGTGTGATTTGAAGAGAAATTGTAAGTCAGAATTTAAAGAGAGGAAAGGATATGGAATAAAGAACTCAACACATCCTTCCTACAAGACTGATGCCTTGCATGAATTCCACATTTAATTATTTTTTTTAAAAAAAATGTCATTTTCTGATTGTGATCATGAATGTCCAAGAACACAAATTTCTTTTTTTTTAAAAATAAGAATTTAAAGGCGGTCACCAATATTGACTTTGTTCATCCAACAATCTAGAACTGACCATCCAACCAACACATAAGAATTATTTTTATGGGATTGCTCTATTATGCAACATTTACGGATTGTTGCATGGATGCTACAACCTACAATCCAACCAACACATAACATGTGGTAATTCATGACAGATCCATAATTTTATTTTAGATAATAGGGGAAAAGCCAGGAATGCTTCAGGTTTGGCATTTTGATTCCTAATAAAAGATGTAGTGATTATAGTTATTTTCTTTTTTGGTATAGAATACACTAATCTACTAAATACAACAATAAACATAAGAATTTATTACTTTTAGTGCTTGATGTTGGAGGAAAAGACAATTCAGTTTTAAGCATAGGAACTTTCAGTTTGGTCCTCCCATATCATATGAAATTACCAAAATAACATAAGTTCTTTCCGACACAAACTCCCATTCACTCAATCACATGAGTAAAGTCCACTTACAATCATAATTAGTTCTTTGTATCCAACAAGTCTTAAGTAACTATGACCATTTGACGTTTTATCGAAATACAAATAAATTGCTCTTTTTACGCTCCATAAACAACAAAACCTTCTAGATAGCGTGGGTGCAATGCCCAGGTTTTGTACGTGGAAATGATGTGGGGTACGTGAACAAGGTTAATAAATCATGCAGATTGCAGAGTATTAAACATAGAACTTTCAAAAAATTAATATAAGTTTGCTTAGTATAAAACATATAATTTTTTTAAATGTTTTACTTTTATGTGCAATTAAACTTATTTAAATATTAACATGACATTCCAAGATGAGCCTAATAATCTATTTTCACCTTCATTGAATGTCAAAGTTAAAAAAAAAAAAAAAATTGCTGCCTCTATATATAATTACTATTTTTTAAAGAAATTTACTAATCGTTGTCACATTAAAAATTATTGATTATACAACATTCAAAAAAATTATGGCTATTCACTTTTATATCCCACAGTATTTTCTTGAATAAATCAAAAGATAAAAGATTATCTTTTTAATTTTCAGTCATCAATAAATTTTATGGGGAAAGTTATAAATATTTTAAGGCGGAAGAGTTAATTTTATTATACCCTCACTAGAAACAAAATTTTGGTTAGTGAGGGCAATTGCCCCCACTGACCACAATGTAGATCCGTCACTAAAATACATGTATGTCAATCATTTTTTAAATTTTATAAATAAACATCAAATATATAACGGTAACTTATTTATTATACTCGAGGAAGAGGCATTGTAGCACTGGCACCACCTCCCAGTCTTAAGGTTTGATTATCTCATGTTCCTTGATTCAAGCTTGGGCTACAAGGCAAAAGAGAAAAAACTAATCTGTTATACTAATATTATAAAGAAAAGATTGCTTAAAATAGGACGTACTGTAAGAAGTTTGCCTATGTTTTCTAAATAAAATTACATTTATTTTGTCTTTTTTTTTTTTTCCTTGTAGTAATAGTACAAATTAAGAAGATAGGTCTCTTGTCAAAATTGCCTTTTAGGATAGACAAAGAAGGAAAACATTGAAGAGTAGGAAACATCCAGCAGGTGTTGCAAATTCAAGTAAATATTTCTGATGAAACTTGCTACAAATAGCAGTGACCCACAAAAAAACCAAAGACACCAAATCCAAATCATTGCAACTACATTAGTATAGATAAAGGCAAGGTAGATGATGACTTACTGAGAATGTTTTACCAAGTAAGAATGTTTTACCAAACCATTTTCATCTATGCTGAACAATAGTAACTCAAGTTTGGTGGAACCAATAAACAAAGTTATCCATCTTCTAATGTACTTAAATTCCTTTTAGTCTTCATATTCACCTGAATCTGTTTCCTATCCATGGTTCCACATCACATACCAAATCATGAATTTTGACAGATGATTTTCGCTTGGTGATTAGCAACAAAGAAGAACCTATCAGTTTCTTCTTAGGATCCTAAAAGACCAAGAGATTATAGTCCAAAAATATTCAGATTATGAAGCAATTTGACGAACAAACGTTAGGTATCATCTTAATAAAAGACTTAAGCTATTGTACCATATCCATGAATATTAGCTTCGTGAAAAGCAAATGTTCAAGAGTCACATAAAAGCAGATAATAATACATAGAACAACAAATATAAAAATGATAAAAGAAATACAAACTACTCAATTATTATGCAGGGTTACATTTCATGACGGCCATCCCTCACAGCATCTTCAACTTGCCTTCAGTGAATGAGTGTTCATGATAACCTCATTATACTTTCTTTTCTAAATTCCTTGGAATCACCATCAGAAGCCTCCACAATTCTGTTTCTGTCACAGCCCTTCCAAATATGCGAAATAGTTTGGACCTACAATTTTGATGGAAGAAAACGAAGAAATTTTGAGACAAGAGTTCAAAAGATGCATATGGCAATGAAGCCCACTGCAAGCCAATACATTACAGCATGGCGGCCATAATCTTAAGTCAACAAGTTTACGAGTAAATACAAGATAAGCGGTATAAAACCGACTTATTAATTCCAAAATTTCAACTGCAAATGCCATTCAAAAATAGCTCCAACGTCCAACCCTCTTCAACGATAACTTTGTATAGATATGTATAGATTCACGTTGATGATTGACCATTGGGTATACATCATATAAGTTTTAAGCTCATATCTCAATAAAAATAGGTAAGGTAATTATAGGCTAATAGACCTCTAGTAGACCAAAACTAGATAGGTTTTTCTTTTTGGCCATAAAACTAGCATAGTAAACATAACTTAGAAGTTACTAATTATTATTGTTCTCAATTTATAGTCAATAACTTACAGTTCAAAACTTGTTTTGAAAATTATGTAAACGTGTAGTTCTTGGTACTTTTGACTACAACTATGAATTTAAAAACCAAACCCATAATTCCTTAAAATAATCTCAATATTACTCAGTTACAAACTGTTTGGTATGTAAACATGTAATTCTAAAATACATTAGTTCAGCCACATTAGTTTTAGTAATAACGACTTTCATGTGCGTGTGAATAAATACATATATACAAACATACATGCATACTGATAATTTTTTTTTTTAATTTTATAAATAAACTTTAAATATATAGCAATAACTTATCTATTATACTCATATTTCAAAAGAAAAATGCTTAAAAATAGGACGTATTGTAAGAAGTTTGCTTATGCTTTCTAATTAAAATTACATTTATTTTTTCTTGTAGTAATAGTAAAAATTAAGAAGATAGGTCTCTTGTCAAAATTGCCTTTTTGGAGAGACAAAGAAGGAAAATACTGAAGAGTAGGAAACATCCAACAGGTGTTGCAAATTCAAGTAAATATTTCTGTTAAAACCTTTTACAAATAGCAGTGCCCCACAAAAAAACCAAAGACACCAAATCCAAATCATTGCAACTGCATTAGTATAGATAAAAGCAAGGTAGATGATGACTTACTGAGAATTTATCCAAGTTTTCTCCGTTTTGCTTCAGCATTTGATGTGTTTTCGCATTCATCCACAATTTCTGTTACTCTTGTTTTGTTGAGACTGCTGGAAGGCATCTCAAAGCTATTACTTTGTTTTCGTTCACTCATTGCTTTGTCCCACACTTCCAAATTTTCCTTACATATCACACGGCAACCACACTTGCTTATCTTCAACATACCACAAGGCATTCGTGCAGACGTAAATAATAATTGAAGTTTTTTATGATCACCTTGTAGATGTCGCTGAATATTTTTATCATTTCCTCTCAACAATAAAATACACAAGTGAGGATCACTGATCTCTTCAATCGTGAGCCCGAATCCCTTACCTGAGGGGATGGGCAATTCAGCTCCGGGAGTTTTACAAATCCAAGAAATTTCAGCACCCGTCCATTCAAAACGACCACGAAACTGAATTTCTACGACAAGGCATACAACAATACCCCACCACTCACTTGAAAGACAATAATTAGGAATTTCCACTATTATTGATATCATTGAATCAATAGAACGAGATAAAGGCATTCTCCTCGAACCTGGCCCAAAGGAAACACCGATTTCACGTAGAAATTCCCAATAATCACTTTCATGTAGTTCTTCACAATAAAAACCCGAACATATCTCTTGATGAAAGTAATTTTGATTGATGAACCACGGTGGAATCTCACTCCCTGGAATGATCAAAAAAGGTTCGTACCAATGGTCCATCTGTAACAATAAAATTGTCTTCTTTAATAAATAGCAATAGGAAACTCGAAGTGTGTAAGAATATGGAAGAGAGAGAGGCGTATATGTAGGCAAACATACCAGTTGGTTTGACGCAAACCAATAAAAAAGGTCTCGTGGATCTGAATAAGGTTTCCAGGAAGAACAATTTCTTCCATATAACGATCGTAGACGTGGAGGAAGCACAGGTACGGACTCCAGCATTGGGCAGCTATCTAACTTAAGCTCATATAGCCAAGAAAGATTAGCAATGGACCTAGTCGGTAGCTCAGTAAAATTGTTGCCACTTAAATTTAACTTCATCAATTTTGATAAGGAGCCAAGATCATCAGGAAGTGATTCATCCCTAAGACTAATGTAACTCAAATCTAATTCCTCCAAACGTGAAAAGCTTGACATAGGAGGCAACGTCATACACTTAGAAACAGTATGCATCCAAGATGTCCATTGAAAGGGGAGCAATAAGTTCCATGGGTTGGATTCCATCTCCCTGTGTCCACCTAAGGATAATATTTTAAGATTTTTTAAGTGAACAATGGAGTGAGGTACTTCTCTTAAGGCAGTTCCACTAACATCAAGCAACTCCAAAGCCTTGTTTTCACCCAAATTCTCTGGCAGCCTAGAAAATTTAGAACAACCGGAAGTATTGAGAATTCTAAGAGATTTCAAGTTATGAATGGATCTTGGCAGGCAAACAAGATTTTTGCAATCCTTTAAATCAAGTTGTGTTAGAAATTCCATATTGTCCCCAAACTCTGGAAGCTTTCTAACTTTTGAACAACCTGAAAGAATGAAATCCTTCAAGGAATCCATTTCCAGTTTTCTTGGAAGGATTTTAAGATTTACACAATTTGTCAAGTTCAATTCCTTAAGCTTCTTTAGCAGTCCAACAGATTGGTGAACCTCAATAAGGTTTATACAACCTTGAAGAACCAACTGTTCAACACATGGAACCCCAGAAACACTAGGAAATCGAATTACATCTTTCGAATCTTTCAAATCAATGAGCTTCAGCTTTCCAAAAATCTAAATAAAATTAGAAACCAGAAAAAAAGAATTCATCAGCTTTTGAAGGCCTTGCGCTTTGAGTGTATATAAAACTATGTAAGAGCAATTGACAAAGTATAGAATTAAAATCTTTACCTTTGTTCCATGCCAAAGTTGCTTAATTTTGCTATGATGCATTCTAAGTTCAACAAGTTCATCGAGTTGAACACCAAGCGGCAATTCTTCTAATGGAAATTCTTTCCATTCAAAATATTTTAATCCTTCCGAAAGACAATTGAGACCAAGCGGAAGATCCAACTTTTCTAACATCAATATTTTAAGATTACACATTTTTTAGAAGGCTTTAGGGTCCCAACGTGCTTCATATAGCTTATGTGACTCCTGAACTATGCCTTGGATTACCTCAGTTCCCTAATTGAAAAAAAAAGAAAAAAAAAAAAAGAGTTGTCTGAATGACCAAAGGAATGATGACTTAAAGATACCAAATTGTAATTCACAAGGCGCACAAGGAAAAAGTAAGACGACATTAGTGCATAAAAATTAAGTTGGTCCTTACTTTATTTTGTGTCAATACATGATCAATATCTTCTTGCAACCACAATCTACTGCGTTTTCCAGCATCATTAATAGATTCATGAATCACGATATTCTTACCCATTTCTTGAAGCATATCATGCATCCCAAAACGCCTTTTACCATATTGATGATCATCAGTTATTAAGGATTTCTCCAAAAGAACATTTATTCCAATAGTTGGATAAAGATTGCATATTTCCAATATATGTATCACATGATGTTTGTCCATCCCCTTGAAGAAGCAGGCTATATTCAAAAATATATTCTTTTCAATATCATCTAATGCTTCATAGCTTATTCGAAGTGTACTTATAATATCTTTATGTGGAACCTTTCTGATCTTTTCTAGAGCATTTTCCCATTCAGATACACTTCTTCCACAGAAAAAAGAACCCAATACTTTGAGTGCCAAAGGAAGTCCTCCAGCATATTGAACTACATTTTTAGACAACTCTAGGTAACATTGTTCAGGTTGATCTTTCAAGGCTTTCTTACAAAAGAGTCGAAGGGATTCATCACTATTCAAGATTTGATTCTCATACTTTTCAGATACTCCATGTGATGTCAACAGGTGCTTGTCTCTAGTTGTTATTATTACTCTACTCCCTTGTCCAAACCATTCTTGATGTCCAGCCAAATTCTCTAATTGGCTATTAGCACTTACATCATCTAGGACAAGCAGAACTTTTTTGTTGCATATAAGGTTTCTAATTGTTTTCTTGCCCTGATACGAATCTTTGATTTCCATCCCTCTTATTTTCAAATGAGAAAGAAGCTCCCTTTGTAGCTTAACCAGTCCATGGCCTCTTCCACCAGAAATTTCTCTAACATTTGCAAGAAAGCAACTGATTTCAAACTCATTGCGGATTCTCTCAAAAACAGCTCTTGCAAGTGTTGTCTTTCCTATTCCACCCATGCCCCATATCCCCACAAAACGAACATCCTCTGACCCTCTTCCTAAAAGTGAAAATATCTCTTCCAACCTTGAATTGATTCCAACTAATCCATCATTATATGACGGCAATTTAGTTTGTAGTTTTCTCCATAGTTCAGCTATAATTTCTTCAACGAGTTGTGAGTGGTGCCTGCATGGAAGAGGAAAATCTTCTGATGCATTAAATAAGAAGTAGAATTTAATATATGAAGAGCCAATACATATTTTCAAATATTTAGCACCTTCTACACTGATTCAGAATATATATATATATATATGCTTCACAGTTTTTCTAGCTCAGCTGCTGAGCTCTTAAGTTGACTTTTGTTGGCCACATAACCATAATTATTAATCCTAACTAGATTTTTGAGCTTTTATTTTTAACTTTGCTATTCTATTTCAGCACTAAAACAATGGCAAGTTAATTACCTATCCTTGGAGAGCCATCCAGGTAAATCAGCAACTTCTGTTAAGGCATCTCTCCATCTTTTAATCCTGTCTTGTTTATATCTTCGTTCATGTTTCTTAAATGCTTCGCAAAATTTTCCCTTTTGGTACCTTACATCAGAGGGATCAACATCATAGAAGACTGGGAAAACTTCTCTGCCCAACACTTTTCTAGATTCGAGAATTTTATGGAGCTCATCCAAACACCAACTGGAAGAAGCATATTGTGGGGAGAGAACAACAATTGCAGAGAGAGATTCTTCAATGGCTTTAAGGAGTTGTTCAGAAATAACTTCTCCTTTCTCAATTTGTTCATCATCCCTGAAAGTGATGATTCCCTTTGTTTGCAAAATAGCATAAAAGTAGTCTGTGAAATTTTTGCGGGTGTCTTCTCCCCTAAAACTCAAGAAAACGTGAAATTTCCATTGTGGGGTTGATTTGAAAGAAGAATTTGAGGAAGCTGCTTCTTCAGCACCAAGATCCATTGAAACTTTAAAAGGTTTTGGCCTTTGGATTTATCATCTAACATTGATGTTAGAACCTTACGTTACCAAGCCACCATGAGTTGAACCAGTCATGCACCTAGAACATCAAAACCATATTGTTTACTAAAAGAATTAGATGAAAAATTAATCATCATAATTGAAACTTGATAAAAAATTATGCCGGCCAGATCATAATTACTTGATTATAATTCCCGTTGTCTCTACTTTCTTTCTCTCTCTCTCTCTCTCTCTCTCTCTCTATAGGACTAGACACCAAGAAGATAGAGGGTGTGAATCTGCGGAAATAGGTGATATACCTATAGCTATTATTGAAAGTTGGGAGGTCCTAAGAATCTGGGTTCAAAGTCTAGCTTGTCTACTTCTTGCCCATTGTGGTATTATGAGTCACTTATATTTGGCTAGCAAAAACAACAAAACCATATTTTACTAATAAAATAGTTATAAATTGTATTAATGTTCTTCCATTGGTCCTATGTTCTTCTGACTGAACTGCCATCTAGAGAAATCACAAGTTTCAGCCAAAATAAAAATGTTGCACGAGGTTCTCAAGCTATGGTTGACACAATCAATTTTTCTTTTTCTTCTTTTCATTTTCTAGGGAAAGTTAAAACAGAATTACTCCCAGTTTACACAAATAATATAGAATAGGAAAATAATGCTCAAAACATAGATGAAAAACCCGAAAATAGATATTCTAACCTTCACACGATCAGTTATCCAAAACACATAAGAATAGACTCATTCCATAAGCTTTGTTGTTGTAGTAGAGTCAGCATACGTCTTTGTGATGAAGATCCTAATCTCAACCAGAAAGTGTAATTTGAAGAGAAATGTAGAGATGTAAGGCAGAAAGTGAGAAAAGATACAAGGGCTAACGAGAAACGAAGACAGAGAAAAAGGATGTAGAATAATAAATTCCACTCTGCCGTCCTGGAAGATTGGTGCCTTGCAAGAATTCCACTTTTAATTATATTAAAAGAAACGTTGTTTTCTGATTTTGATATGAATCTCCAAGAGTACAAATAAAAATAATAGAATTTAAGCGCATTAACCAATATTGACGATCCAACCAACACGTAAGAGGTATATTTTATG
>QAOA01000600.1:51005-67288 GCA_003255065.1 Cercis canadensis | reverse complement strand
ATATATATATATATATGCTTCACAGTTTTTCTAGCTCAGCTGCTGAGCTCTTAAGTTGACTTTTGTTGGCCACATAACCATAATTATTAATCCTAACTAGATTTTTGAGCTTTTATTTTTAACTTTGCTATTCTATTTCAGCACTAAAACAATGGCAAGTTAATTACCTATCCTTGGAGAGCCATCCAGGTAAATCAGCAACTTCTGTTAAGGCATCTCTCCATCTTTTAATCCTGTCTTGTTTATATCTTCGTTCATGTTTCTTAAATGCTTCGCAAAATTTTCCCTTTTGGTACCTTACATCAGAGGGATCAACATCATAGAAGACTGGGAAAACTTCTCTGCCCAACACTTTTCTAGATTCGAGAATTTTATGGAGCTCATCCAAACACCAACTGGAAGAAGCATATTGTGGGGAGAGAACAACAATTGCAGAGAGAGATTCTTCAATGGCTTTAAGGAGTTGTTCAGAAATAACTTCTCCTTTCTCAATTTGTTCATCATCCCTGAAAGTGATGATTCCCTTTGTTTGCAAAATAGCATAAAAGTAGTCTGTGAAATTTTTGCGGGTGTCTTCTCCCCTAAAACTCAAGAAAACGTGAAATTTCCATTGTGGGGTTGATTTGAAAGAAGAATTTGAGGAAGCTGCTTCTTCAGCACCAAGATCCATTGAAACTTTAAAAGGTTTTGGCCTTTGGATTTATCATCTAACATTGATGTTAGAACCTTACGTTACCAAGCCACCATGAGTTGAACCAGTCATGCACCTAGAACATCAAAACCATATTGTTTACTAAAAGAATTAGATGAAAAATTAATCATCATAATTGAAACTTGATAAAAAATTATGCCGGCCAGATCATAATTACTTGATTATAATTCCCGTTGTCTCTACTTTCTTTCTCTCTCTCTCTCTCTCTCTCTCTCTCTATAGGACTAGACACCAAGAAGATAGAGGGTGTGAATCTGCGGAAATAGGTGATATACCTATAGCTATTATTGAAAGTTGGGAGGTCCTAAGAATCTGGGTTCAAAGTCTAGCTTGTCTACTTCTTGCCCATTGTGGTATTATGAGTCACTTATATTTGGCTAGCAAAAACAACAAAACCATATTTTACTAATAAAATAGTTATAAATTGTATTAATGTTCTTCCATTGGTCCTATGTTCTTCTGACTGAACTGCCATCTAGAGAAATCACAAGTTTCAGCCAAAATAAAAATGTTGCACGAGGTTCTCAAGCTATGGTTGACACAATCAATTTTTCTTTTTCTTCTTTTCATTTTCTAGGGAAAGTTAAAACAGAATTACTCCCAGTTTACACAAATAATATAGAATAGGAAAATAATGCTCAAAACATAGATGAAAAACCCGAAAATAGATATTCTAACCTTCACACGATCAGTTATCCAAAACACATAAGAATAGACTCATTCCATAAGCTTTGTTGTTGTAGTAGAGTCAGCATACGTCTTTGTGATGAAGATCCTAATCTCAACCAGAAAGTGTAATTTGAAGAGAAATGTAGAGATGTAAGGCAGAAAGTGAGAAAAGATACAAGGGCTAACGAGAAACGAAGACAGAGAAAAAGGATGTAGAATAATAAATTCCACTCTGCCGTCCTGGAAGATTGGTGCCTTGCAAGAATTCCACTTTTAATTATATTAAAAGAAACGTTGTTTTCTGATTTTGATATGAATCTCCAAGAGTACAAATAAAAATAATAGAATTTAAGCGCATTAACCAATATTGACGATCCAACCAACACGTAAGAGGTATATTTTATGGGGTAGTTCTATTATGTATCATATACGGACAGTGACATGGATTTTTTTTGGTTCAGTAGAGGCTATACAATATGGATAGTTTATTGCCTCTCAAAATCTCCTCCCATTAAATTTCAATGGAATTTCAACATGGAACATCTATGATTGAATATCAAGTGTTCAACAATTGAGGTGTAAATCCATTTTAGTTGTAATTAATTGCTTGAAATTGGATTGGTGTTTTATAATTTGATACAAATTAAAAGGTGTTTTTAGACGTGGATCGGGTCGCAAGTGATTTCATGGATCGGGCCGAGCATAATAAGACTCAAAAGAAAATGGTATAATTTTTAGCTCGGGTGAAGTTACGAGACTTATTACCTGTCGTTTCAAAGCTTGTTTAGAGGCCGATGACGTGGCAACCAGGTTTACCTGGTTGAAGTCATTTCCAGATCCAAAATCCTTCAAAACATCAGTTTTAGGACCGTTTTGTAATTTTCTTTAGTTTTGGGTTTCTATTTAATTTCGTTTTTAATGTTTAAGGTTTGTTTTTATACTTAAGCTTGTTGTTGCCGTTTGAGGGGATTATTATGTAATATTATTTAGTTCTTGAGATTTATATAGTTTGTGTTCTTTGATTGCTTTCTCGTTGCGTCACTTTTTTGTTGGAGAAAAGTCCTAATTAGGTTATTTTATAGTATTTGTTCAAATGTCACGGGAGATTTTTGTAGGTTTTTAGAAAAAATATGGGAGGTTTGTGTAATTTTAGTTAAATACAAAGAATGTTAGAGTAATTTGTTCTTTCTTTTGCACACCATGGATAGAAATTGAAACTTAAAGGAGTTTTACAAATTATCAAAACTTGTTAGATTATCATACATTACTTAATTGCTTAAAGACATATATTCTTAGGGGTACAAATTGAGCAAACGAACTTCATATAGATATAAAAAAATTTACCAAACAAGCAGCAAGGAATTGTAAGAAATCAGAATTGAGCTGAAACTGAGTCCAAGTTTGAAACAAATTCTGGAACACAAAAGAACGAACCAAGGCCTATGATGCTTGCAGGTTAAAAGGTGAGAATATCATGATTCCAATCCATTTATTGTTTTGCGATTATTATATTTCTAGCTCAAGTTATAATCAAAGCAAGAAAATTACGAAAAGTAAAGTAAACATAAGAATAGGAACCAGCTTATGTTAGTTTTATTTAAGAGTAAAATAAATTTTTTGTCCTTGAATTATTTTTCAAATATCACTTTAGTTATTGATTTATTTTTTGTATCACTTTAATCATTGATTAATTTTATTACCCATCAAATCAGTCATTTATAACACAAAAAATGATCACTTAAAGGATTGATTTGACGGATAGAGTTATTATTTGATAACTAAAGTGATACAAAATATAAATCAAGGATTAAAATGACATTTGAGAAATAATTTAGAGAAGAAAAATATATTTAATTCTTTATTTAATTCATGCATTGCATTTAAGAATTTAATAATTATGCTGTTAGAAGTTCATATGCTCTTTGCTTAACATGAGAAGATAGGGGCATCTGACCTTAATTATGTACCTTCTTCTATTCAATCTAAGTAATAATAAGCACCACCCTGAAGGGCACCTTGTGGGTGAAATGGGTCAAATAAGAATATAAAACAGATGGCTTGCTTAGTTGTTACAATAGCATCGCATACATATTTGTGATGAAGATGCAATTCATCAATTGAGAGTAATTCCAATAATATGAAGAAAGATGCACAGATGTAAGCTACAAAGAGAGAAAAGAGACGAGGGCAGACATAGAAAGGAACACAAACAGATAAAGGACATGAAATTAAAAAGTCAACTCTGTCTTGTTGGAAGACTGATGTAGTTGTACGAAACTCAAACGCTATGTCCATGATCACTGTTGAAAACACAAAGTTTTAAGCTAAATAAGTTATTCCTTCCATTTTTTTTTTTTTCCCCAACAGCCATATTTGAATCCTTATAAAATTTTAGTTTAATCTTTTCTATCTAAATGGTGATACTCATTAAGAAATTTTGCTAACTAATGATATTCAGTAGATAAACTTAGGAATTTGAAACATAACTACCTTTTACTCTAATAATGAAGATAGAGCTTAAATAAAGGTGGTTGTTGACATTGTTATTTGGTCCAGAAATTTTTTCAATAATTGTCAGATTCAAAATTAGTTAGTGGAAAAAATAATATGATAGGAGCCACTTATTTATCCAAAAACAATTCTAATCCTTTATCATTTTTAACAATAAATTTGGAAAACATTCCTAACAAAATATCATTTTTTTTTTCCTAAACCATACCAGTTTGTAGCAACTCCAACTGTGAGCGTAAATTAGAAGGGTTGCATCCATCATTTACGTCACGTTTGGTACAAGGAATAGATCATCAAATCAATAATAAAAGACATTAATACCCGTTTTGAGAAATACAAGAGATTGAATTTTCTTTCATATATATTATATATGTACTATGAAGTTTACAGTGTACAATTTTAAAAGAGCACATAAATTATAAATTATTTTGCAATGTGTCCTTTTAAATTATTTTTTGGTAAAAACTTAAATTCCAGATTTAAAAAAAAAAATATGATTTTGTATGTGTTAGATATGTTATATTTAATAAAAGTAGTTTAAGTTGTTTTATAAAATTATGATTCTATGTTGTATTTGCTACCAAACATAGGTGACGTGGACTGAGTCGCAGGAGAATTCATAGATCCGGGCAAAGCATAATAAAGCTCGGAAGAAAAGAAGCCCTAATTTATCTGTTTCAGTAAAAAAGGTATAACTTTCAGCTCAGGTGAAGTTAAGAGGCTCATGACCTACCGTTTTGAAGCTCATTTAGAGGCCCATGTCGTGGCAACTGGGGTTTACCCTATTGAGGTTGTTTTCGGCCCCAAAATCACTCAGAAATGTATGTTTTGGGTTGTTTTGTAGTTTGCTGATTTCTTTTGTAATGTTTTAGGGTTTCCTTTTAATATTTAAGCTTTATGTTTCATTGTAGCCATATTCAGAATATTATTTAGTTTCTTTTGAGGTTATACAGTTTTTGTGTTGAGGTTCTTTCGATTGCTTTCTCGCTGTGTCAATAGGAAACCACAAAATAGAGCCTTCAATAAAATTATAATTTTATATGTACCAAACGTGCACTTAGTTTGCGATCTGGTCAGAACCCATGTGGCAACTACTACTTGATTACTTGAAGCCAGCTATATTTGTTGACTAAAAAGAGTCTATAATATATCTATGATAAAATATAATATGGTGGTTAAACAAAATATTAGGTATCATAACAAGTAAATGTTCAAGAGTCACATAAATGTAGGTAGTAATACATAGAACAACAAATACATAAATGATTAAAGAAATACAAAGTACTCAATTTACTATGCAGAGTTATATTTCAAGAATGGCTATCCTCACTGCACATCTTCAACTTGCCTTGAAAGAATGAGTGCCCATGAATACCTTATTATACTTTCGTTTTAAAATTTCTGATTCACCATAAGAAGCCTCCACAATTCTCTGTCATGACCCTTCCAAATATGCAAAATAGTTTAGCCCTAATATTGACAGAAGAAAAGGTAATAATTTTGAAGCACGAGTTTAAAAGACGCATATAGCAGTGAAGCCCAATGCAAGCGTTACATTTCAAGCACAGTAGGCATACTCTTAATTCAACAACTCAATAAGAGTACAATATATAGCTTCACAACCATTATATGATTCAAAATTTTAAATTTGATAATTTTTCTCTAAAATATACATTTTAGAAATTGAACATGTAGAATTTATGTGTATTATTAATTTATCATAATTAGAACATATAATATTAAATTGTTTTACTAGAATATCTTCTTAAACTTTGTTTTAATTCTCCAAAATCATATTAAAAAAAGAAAACCTCATGGCAATAAACATTAATGTGTGTGTATATATATGAACTATTTGATGAAAAAGGTCTGCGCGTCTATATACTTTCTCTAGAGGGTTAATATTACTTAAAATTTCAACTGCAAACGGACATTCAAGTATAGCACCAAAGTCCAAACCTCTACATTAATAACTCCGCATAGGTACCTATGGGGACATCTTGATGGTTGACAATTGGATATAACATTATGAAAATCCCAAGTTGAAAACACATTAATAATTGGTAAATGTAATTATAGGTTGGTAGGCGTCTATAATAAACCAAAATTCACCTAGTGAACATCACTTAAATTTTGTAATAAAAAAATCACTAAATTTACTATAATGTTCAATTTATATTTAAGAACTTCATAAAAAATGTGACAATGTGCATTAGCTTTAGTTCAAATGGTTGAGGTGAGTAAGGTTTGGTGAAGGATCTTAAATTCAAATCATAGCAATTAGTTTCTTTATTCCAACCAATAGATATATACATACATATTACAATATTACCGAAATATTTATATCCACAAACATGTATGTCAGTCATTTTTTTTTAATTTTATGAATAAACTTTAAGTATATATAGGTAACTAATCTATATTTAAATAAACTTTAAATAAAAATATTATCCAGGAAGAGCTTTAGCTTAGTGAAGTAAAGTGTGCTCCTATTTATATGGCTGGGATTTGGATGTTTAAGTAAGAAAGAGAGAGGAACAACCTTCCCCTTGTTTGGGAGTTAAAGTGAAAGTGAAGAGTAAGGCATAAGTTATAAAAGCAAATCTCTATTATAGTATATTTATTTTAAGTTTTGAAAATAAGTTAAGAGGTATATTAGTAATTTCATAATTTTTTTAATTAAAAAATGTTTCAATTTATTGCCTCCAACCCGATTTGGAAGGAAAGAAATTTGGGGGTTTAAAGGGGGACGGAATGGAATTGGATCCCTTTCCATTCATCCAATTCCATGCATGCATCCCTTACCCCTCTATTTCATCCATGCACGCATAGCATTAGTAACTGAGTTTCTTCTCAGTATAGTAAAGATGTAATTCATTTATTTACTATCTTTATTTTCATTATTATGTTGGATCGGTTGGAGTTGGATGTCTAGTTTTTTACTGATCTATTTTTTTTTTTTGTCAATAATCTGTTTTTGAATATAAATAGATTAGGTGTGTAAATTGTTGTTCATTTGATATTGTTCATGAATACTTTCTTAGGTTAAAAGATGTTTAAGAAAACAACCATTTATTCATTTTTTTAAAGAGAAAAGAGAGAAAAAGTGATAACAATCATTCTATTTCTGTAGCACCAATTCTAGGTCCAGAGCCTGAGCCTAGTAGTGAAAATGTTGTTGAGCCTTAACCACCTACAATGCCTATTTTGGAACTTAAAAAAGTAGAGGTACATATTTGGTACGTTTTTTATACACTGTTTTATTTTGATAATATTGGCTGCCCACTAATTTATACTTTCATATCCTTTTTAAGTGTTTGTTAGCTCTATATTTCTTATAATATGCCTTTACTGTTCGTTGGTTTGAAAGTTGTTTCTTGTCTTATAACCTTTAGTCTAGCCCCCCTGGAAAATATTCCGGGTCAGCCCCTAAATAGACCTCCCTAGTGTAATAAATCCAACAAGTGTTGCAATTTTGAGGGTAAATTGAAAATTTCAATACAAATAGCAGTGCCCCACAAAGAAATCAAATACAAGTCAATGCCACAACAATAGTATAGATAATAAAAGCAAGGTAGATGAAGACTTACAGAGAATGTTTTATCCAAGTTCTCTTCATATTGCTTCTGCATTTGATACATCGATAAATGTCATCTCACTTCCGTCACAGGATGGATTTTCATCCCCAATGTCAGTTGCTCTTGATTTGTTGTGACTGCTAGAAGGGATCTCACTTTCTCTTGATTTGTTGAGACTGCTGGAAGGGGTGTCAAAGTTATTACTTTGATTTCTTTTACTCGTTGCTTTGCCCCACACTTGTAGATCTTCTTTAGATATCACACGGCACCCACACTTGCTTATGTTCATCGTATCATAAAGTGGACCACGAGATGCATCCTTCCACATAGCAATCGCTGGAGCATAAAACAATAATTGAATTTGGTTGTGACCACCTTTTAGATGTCGTTGAATATTTGCATCATCACCTCTCAACAATAAAATACACAAGTGAGGGTCACTAAACTCTTCAATCCAGCTTGTAACTGGGAAACCTGAGGGAGTGGGCTCTTCAATTTTGGGAGTTTTACAAATCCAAGTAAGTGTAGGAACAAGCCAAGGAAAAGGTGGAAACGGATTTTCAAACACAAGGCATATAGCAATTCCCCACCCTTCACTTGAAAGACAATAATCAGGGATGTCCACTATTATTGATATCAATACCTCATTTTCTAAAGGCATACTGGGATCGTAAATGAAATCACTTCCCAATATTACTTCCCAATGAAATGATGAATCTATCTCCTCATGAAAGTAACTTTGATTATTGAACCACGGTGGAATCTCACTGCCAGGAATAACCAAAAAATGGTAGTAATCGTATCTCACCTGTAACAATAAAAGTTCCTTCTTAAATAACTAAGGATAGGATATTGTAAGTGTGTTGGAAAATGAAAGAGAAAGAGAGAGAGAGAGAGAGAGATATGTAGACAAACGCACCTCTGGGTATGACGCAAAATAATCACAAAGGTACTGTGGATCTGAGAGTGGTTCCCATGAATGACAGTTTCTTGCTGATAACCGATCTACTTCAGGAGGAAGCATAGGAATCGACTTAAGCATTGGGCAATCATTTAACTTAAGATTATATAGCTTAGAAAGATTAGCAAAGCTGCTTGCCGGTAGGTTAATAAAATTGTTCCCACTTAGATCTAAGTTCCACAACAATGGTAGACAGCCAAGATCAACAGGAAGTGATTCATCACTAAGATTACGGTAACTCAGATCTAATTCCTTCAAAAGGGAAAAGCTTGACAAAGCGGGCAACATCATAATAAGTTGAAACGGAAGACCTAATAAGTTGCATGAGTTGGATTCTGTTTCTCTTTGTCCACCCAAAGATAATTTCTTAAGAAATTTTAGATGAACAATGGTGGAGGGTACATCTTTTATGGCAGTTCCACGTACATCAAGCTCCTCCAAACCCTCAAATTTGTCCAAATTCTCTGGCAGCGTAGAAAGCTTAGAACAATCAGAAGTATCAAGAATTCTAAGAGCCTTCAAATTATCAATGGATCTTGGCAGGCAAACAAGACTTTTGCAACCCTTTAAATTAAGCTTTGATAGATTTTCCATATTGTCCCCAAACTCTGGAAGCTCTTGAACTTTTGAACAACCTGAAAGAATGAAAACTTCCAAAGTATCCATTTCTAGTTTACTTGGAAGGATTTCAAGATTCATACAATCTCTCAAGTTCAGTAACCTAAGCTTCTTGTGCACTCCAACAGAATAATGAACCTCGACGAGGTTTATACATCTTTTAAGGACCAAGGAATCAAGACATGGAACCTCAGAAACACTAGGAAACAGAATTAGATCCTTAGAATTTGTCAAATCAATTATCTTCAGCTTTCCAAATTGCTAATCAAGCAAAGAAATCAGAAAAAAAAAAAAAAATAATCAGGAGGTTTTAAACGACGATGCACAAGGATGTAAATCAAGCTATGTAAATCTCTAGATAAAGTATAGAATTCATACCTTTTCTCCTTGCCAAAGCTGCTTCATTTTGCTTTCGCGCATTGTAAGTTCAACAAGTTTGTCAAGTTGAACACCAAGTGGCAATTCTTCTAACGGAAATTGCTTCCATTTCAGAAATTTTAATTCTTTGGAAAGACAATTAAGACCAAGTGGAAGATTCAAGTTTTCTAACATCAATAATTTAATGTTCTGCATTTTTAAGAAGGCTTCAGGATCCCAACGTGCTTCATATGACCTACTTGGGTTCAAAACAATGCTTCGAATAAGCTCAGTTCCCTAAAAACAATAGAAAAAATGGATGTATGATTGATAAAGAATAATAGTAAAGATATAAACTAAATTAAAATTCATAAGGCATGCAAGTAAAAAATGTAACAACATTAATTCAATGAAATTAAGCTTGTACTTACCTTATTTTTTGTCAACACATCATCAATATCCTCTTGCAACCACAACCTACTGCGTTTTTCCACATCATCAAGAGATTCATGGTTAACTATACGCTTACCCATTTCTTGAAGCAAGTCATGCATCCCCAAACGCCATTTACCATCCTCAAGATATTCAGTTAGCAATGATCTCTCAAGAAGAACATTTATTCCAATAATAGGAAAAAGACCACATACATCCAATATATGTGTCACCTCACGTTTGCTCATTCCCTTAAAGAAGCAAGCTATATTCAAAAATATATCCTTTCTGTTGTCATCCAATGCTTTGTAGCTTATTCGGAGTATACTTATAATATCTTCAGGTGGAAATTGTTTGATCTCGTCCAGAGCATTTTTCCATTCAGGTACACTTCTTCCACAAAGAAAGGAACCCAATACTTTGAGAGCCAAAGGAAGGCCTCCAGCATATTGAATCACATTTTCAGACAACTCTAGATAAAATTGTTCCGGCTCATCTTTGAAGGCTTTCTGACAAAAGAGTTCAAGGGATTCCCCACGATTCAAGATTTGCATTGGATACATTTCAGACACACCGTGCGATATTAGCAATTGCTTGTCTCTAGTTGTTATTATTACTCTGCTCCCTTGACCAAACCAATTTTGGTTTCCACCCAAATTCTCTAATTGGCTATTGGCACTAATATCATCAAGGACAAGCAGAACCTTTTTGTTGAACAGAAGGTTTCTAATTTGTTTCTTTCCATCAAATGAATCTTCAATTTCCAAGCCCCTAATTTTCAGATGAGAAAGAAGTTCTCTTTGCAGCTTAACTAGACCATGACCTCTTTCACCAGAAATCTCTCTAACATTAGCAAGGAAACAACTAATTTCAAATTTATTGCGGATTGTCTCATAAACAATTCTAGCAAGAGTTGTCTTTCCTATACCACCCATGCCCCATATTCCTATGAAGCAAACATCCTTGCCTAAAAGTGAAAGCATCTTTTCCATCCTTGAATGAATTCCAACTAGTCCATCATTGTGTGATGGCAATTTACGTTGCAGTTTCGTCCATAGTTCTGCTACAATTTCTTCAATGAGTTGTGATTGGTGCCTACGTCGAAAGAAAGGATAATCTTGTGATGAGTGTTAAATAAGAATTATAATCAAATATATGAAGAAACAGCCAACACAGGTTATCATATATTTAGCACCTTCTACACAGATTCAGAATATATGCTCAATACTTTTCTAGCTTAACTGCCAAGCTTTTAAGTTGATATTTTTTACCACATAACCAGATTATTAATTGCAGCTGGATTTATGGGCTTTTATTTTTAACATTGCTATTCTACTTAGTTACCTAGACAATGACAAGTTAATTACCTATCTTTGGACGGGTACCCAGATAAATCGGCAACTTTTCTTAATGCTTGTCTCCATCTTTCAACCTTCTGTGTGTCTTCTTTATATCTTTCTTCATGTTTTCTGAAAGCTTCGGCAAAACTTCCCTTTTGGTACCTTACATCAGAGGGTTCTACATCATAGAAGACTGGGAAAACCAATCCTTCCAACATTTTTCTAGATTCAACAATTATTTGGAGCTCATTTAAACACCAAGCGGATGTAGCATATTTTGGGGATAGAACAACAATTGCAGAGAGAGATTCTTCAATGGCTTCATGGAGTTGTTTAGAAATAACTTCTCCTCTTTCAAGTTGTTCCTCATCTCTGAAAGTGAGGATTCCCTTTCTTACCAAAGTAGTATATAAGAAGTCTGAAAAATTTGTTCGGGTTTCACCTCTAAAACTCAAGAAAACATGATATTTCCATTGTGGGGCTGAATTGAAAGAAGAATTTGAGGAAGATGCTCCTTCAGAACCAAGAGCCATTGAAACTCTTACAGGATTCAGCATTTGGATTTAGTATCTAATATTAATATTAGAACCTTACATTACTGAGTCACCATGAGTTGAACCAGTCATGTACCTACAACACCGAAACCATATTGATTACTAAAAGAAAAAGATGTAAAATCGATCAGCATAACTGAAACTTGATAAATACTGATACAAGCATGGAGAATGAATCTCCAGAAACAGGTGATATACCTACGACAAAATCATCTTGTGACTAATGAATGTGAACATACTGTCTCCCTAATAAAAATAACAAAACCTTATTTTTTTACTAATACAAAAGTTTTGAACCGTCTAAATATTCTTCCATTGAGCCCATATTGTTCTGACCAAAGTGCCATCTAGAGAGATCACAAGCATCAGCCAAAAGTATGGTTCACAATGTTCATGAGCTATAGATGAAGCAAATTCTGTGAAAATCGAATTTTGTTTTTCATTGGCCAAAAAAGATTGTGTTTCCTCTTTTCATTTTCAAAGGAAATTTAACAAAGGAACTACCAGTTTACACAAATAACATAGAATAGGATAATGATGCTCAAAAAATAGATGACGAACTAGAAAATAAAACTCTAATCTTCACAGGATCAGTTATTGGAAACGCATAAGAATAGACTCGTTCCATATGCTTAGCTGTTGTAGCAGTGTCGGCAATGGCGTACTTGTTTGAGATGAAGAGAAATATAAGTCAGAATTGAAAGAGAAGAGGAACAAAGACAAACAGAGAAAAAGGCTATGGAATAAAGAACTCAACACATCCTTCCTCGAAGACTAATGCCTTGCCTGAATTCCACTTTTAATTATATTCAAAAGAACACAAATTAAAAAACAAAAACAAAAAAGGAAGCTAAACACGGTTACCAATATTGACTTTGGTCATTGAACAAGCTAGAACTGACCATCCAACCAACACATAACAATTATTTTTATGGGATATTTCTAATCAATGTTTAAAAACCGGACCGGACCGAGTAATTTGACCGGTCAACCGGTGCCCGGTCTAAATTCTGATTTAGTTGGGGGGTCAACCCGTTTGAGAAATTAATCCGGTGAACCAGTTTGGTTTTACATAAACTGAACGGTTCATTAAAATTTTTATTTTTTTTCCAAAGCTGTCACCCAAAGGATTCAAACCCCATTCCTTTAGGGGATAAGAGGTTTGTACCATTAAACCAATGCATCTTTTGTGAATAAATTTGCTTTATAATTTACTTATTCTCATTTAGATTGTATAATAGGTAAATATTGTCCATAGAGGTTTTGAACCCACATTTCAAAGAGAGGAAAATACATTTGCCACTAGGCCAATTTTAATTTTATTACTAAATTTACATAAAAATATATTTATTATAAAATATTATTTTTGTATAAAAATTATATTTATAACATCATCCGGTCCGACCGTTTGGTCAAACCGGTTGGACTGGTTCAACCGGTGCTCATCCTCTAAAATAGTTTGCTTATCAGTCTAGTTTTTAAAACATTGCTTCTAATTATAAGGATTGTGGCATGGATGCTACAATCGACCATTCAATCAACTCATAACATGTGGTAATGCATGACGGATCCATCATTTTATTTTATATAATAAGGGAAAAGCACGTAATGCTTTAGTTGCAGTAATGCTTCAAGTTTGGCATTTTGAGTGTCCTAATAAAGATTTCTAATATAGAATACACTCATGATCTACTGAATACAACAATTAAAAGAAGAGTTTATTATTCTTAGGTGCTTGATGTTTTAGAGGAAAAAATGATTCAATTTTTTTAACATGGAAACTTTTAGTTTGATCCTTTCATACTTATAAAATAACTAAAATATCCTTCGCTTGAACATAGGTTCTTTTCTACACAAACTCCCATTCACTCAATCACATGAGTGAATTCCATTTACAATCATAAGTAGTTATTTTTATCCAACAAATCTTAAGCAACTATGATCATTCCACGTTTTATCGGAATACAAATCAAATGCTCTTGTTATGCTTAATAAACAACAAAACCTTCCAGATAGCGTAGGTGTAGTGCACAGGTTTTTACGTGGAAATGATGTGGGGTATGCAGATTGCAGAGTATTAAACGTAAAACTTTGAAAAACTTGGCACAATCATGCAGTCATGCAAAGTAGATAACAATAAGAAAAAATTGGCACAATGGGAAAGCATGACTTTAGAAAGTATCTTCTCTCTTTTAAAAAATTTATTTGCTCCCTTTGTGCTTGCAAACCATGATAAACAATAGAATAAATAAGCCATTACCAAAGCCAAAAAAAAGAAAAAGAAGGATAAAAAAGCCTAATTAAAAACACGGAGAGGAACATGTTTCTGGTGATGGCATTAACTTTATTTCTTTTTTTTATTAGGACCAGCTGTATGGGAACTTTTCTTATAGTAAAATTATGCCTAAATTGTTAAAGAATCAATTATTTCAAATGCTTAAAGTATTAGGTATTTGAACACAGAGTCTAGTTAAAGTACTAAAAAATGTATTAGGTGTAGACTAAAAAACGAGTTTTATCTCTAACATGCTTTTCTAATGAAATAGAGCCATTTAGTTGGAGAAACTCTCATATCATATCAAGAAACTACATAATTATCCTAAAACTTGCAGCTGTAATAATAAATTTTACCTCTAATAAATAAACTTTTTTGAGTTTAAAGTGTTAAGAAATCATGGATTTATTACTATGTTTTATTTTGAATATAATTTATTATAAAAATGAAAATATGAAGGATATATTAAGAAATTATTCATTTTTAAAGTGCTAATTAGGTTATTTTATAGTTTTTGTTTAAAAATCAAAAGAGATTTGTGTAGATTTTTAAAAAGAGATGGGAGGATCGTTTAATTTGAGCTAAATATAAAGGATGTTGAATTAATTTAATTACTCTTTTTCTGGGCACATCATGGGTAGAAATTCAAACTTAACAGCATTTTACAATCATAATTAGCACTTTGTACCGAACACATCTTATGCAATTATGATCATTTCACCTTTATTGGAATACAAATCAATTGCTCTTGCTATATGCTTAATAAACAACAAAACTTTATCGATGACCTGGGTGGACTGTGGAGTGCCCAGGGTTGGTACATGGAAATGATGCAGTGTAAGCCAAAAAGGGTGATGAATTATGTAGACTGAAGAATATTAAATAACAATAAGAAAAAAAGTGTAGGAGTGGGGGTTATAAAAAATGAGCACAATGGGAAACCATGACTTAGAAAGCATAATCTCTCTTAAAAAATTTCCTTGCATCCTTTGTGGTTGCAATCCAGAACAACACAATACAGACAATAAACCTAAAATTGCGGAGAGGAACACCCTTCCGGCGAAGGCAATGATTTTTTATTTAGGACCAGCCGTATAGGGCAACTTTTGTTATAGCAAAAGCCTAAATTGTCAAGTTTGTCAAAGAATAATGGCTTAAATGTGTAACAAATCCCTATAGTTTGAACGAATTTTGAATCAGGTTCTTATAATTTTTTTTTTTTCTTTTGAAATTTTTATAGTTTAATTTTTTTTTTAAATTGAAACTTGATTCAAAATTTGTCCAAATTATAAAGACCTATAGTACATTTAAACCTATCAAAATCATCAAAAGCTATGTATATATATATATATATATATATATATATATATATATAAGTTTTTCAAGGTTAAATAGTTAACAAAGCCAGAATTTATTATTTTCTCTTATTAAAGTACAATTTATTATATGAATGCAAAATACTCCTTATCACTAAGTGATTTTCACTTTGATACTTACTAAAAAATTCTCTATTTTGAAAGTTTCAGTTATATGAGAGTTTAGGAATGGTTTATAGTAACCAAGTGACCTGTCGGCAACTTACGATTCCGTGTTCAAACTAAAATATCAAAAAGCAAAAGTAATGGTTTTCAATTTTTTTTTTTTCCCTTATTAGCGAGAAACAAAATATGAAGATGTTAGATTAAGCAGCAAACCTATTGATTTAGAATACCCATTTCATTTGTTTATTACTTTTACATTGCCTATCTTTGACTAGATTCTCATTAGATTTTCTTCCCCGATGGTAGTGGCCTCGCAAATGATGTAAAATAACCGAGTAGATAGGCTATTGATTTGTGTACTTTTTATATTGCTGTATATCACTCAAAACTGCAAATAATGTCCCACTGATCCAGATTCCAGATTAGCTTGTCTCCCACTTAAATGTTTTCTTTTTCACACAGTGGGGTTTTCTAAAATGAATATAAACATACTTTATCTCCCTAATAAAAACAACAAAACCATATTTTTTATTAATACAAAAGTTTTAAACTGTCTAAATATTTTTTCCATATATCCTATAATCTTCTGATCAAATTGCCATCTAGAGAGATGACAAGTATCGGCCCAAAATATGGTTCACAATGTTTGCGAGCTATAGTTGACGCAAATTCTGTGAAAATCAAATTTTGTTTTTCATTGGCCAAAAAACGGTGATGAATTATGTGGACTGCAGAATATTGAATAACAATAAGAAAAGAAGTGGAGGAGCAGGGGTTATAAAAAAAAAAAAAAAA
>QAOA01000600.1:0-50998 GCA_003255065.1 Cercis canadensis | reverse complement strand
AAAAAAAAAAAAAAAAATGAGCACAATGGAAAACCATGACTTAGAAAGTATCATCTCTCTTTTGAAAAATTTCCTTGCATCCTTTGTGGTTGCAAACCAGAACAAACAATACAGACAATAAACCTTAAATCGCGGAGAGGAACACCTTTCCGGTGAAGTCACTTGTTTTTTGTTTAGGACCATTCGTATAGGGCAACTTTTGCTATAGAAAAAAGCCTAATCAAGTTTATCAAAGAATAATTATGTGAAAACTTTAAACTATTAAGCATACAAAAAAAGATTATCTTTACCTGCAGCATGTCTGATAGAACGAAAAAGGGAAATAGGGAACCAAATGGAACAAAATACTGAATTGGGGGTTTATTATATCAAAATCATCAAAAGCTATGTAAATAGAGACGCAATATGCCTTATATAGGTGATGCAATAACCCTGATTCAATTGAAATACAATTTATTATAGGAATAAAAAACCCCTTTATCATTAAGTTAAAGTTACTTTGATACATATCAAGAAATTCTTCCTTTTAAAAGTTTATGCTTTTATGTAGGTTCAGGAATGGTTTTAATTTTCTGTCTATATTAGTAGTAATACTACTATCAATTAAGATGTTAGATTATGCAGCCATCATAGTTTGAAATAACATAATTTTAGCCACCCGAACTTTAGTTCATATAGCTGCACTACAATAAAAACAATAATTTTTATGGGTCAGATTTATCGAATAAGCTTCAAAAGTCCACTGAAAATAATAATTTGGACAAAGATTTAACCATCAAAATGTGTTAACAAAAGCACTGTTGAAACGGTCTTTTCAATTATTATTGGCCCTCAAGAATGCCTTTTTTTACCGGTCACTTCTTGTCTTGTTTCAACAATTGCTATTAATCAAATGTGATTCATTTTCAATATTGCAAGTACTATGTTAATAAATTCAATGAAAACATGAAGGTGTTTGCTATGGTACCCTTTAGTAATCTAGGGTTTCCAAAACCCATTTGAGTTGGCCCCACTTATATGCAGCCATCTCTGTAAATGCTTCAGAGTACATATATAATGCTTTCATCCCATCACCACAATGCATGATGGCACTAGCATGTAATTTTAAATGGTCCAAATATTTTGAGTAATTGTAAAAACTAATTCCTCTAAGTGGTCAATTGTAAATGGAAGAAAAGCCTAAAATTGGGAAGTTGAAAATGTAGACCTCTAGTGTTTGCAACCAATCACAATCATACGCCTTCTAAACCAAACCATTGAACGCAATGTAAACTTGAACCATCTGATCTGAAATCTACAGCAACTATGTGTTGAGATTGGTGCTCACAGTAACAATGTCCCCCTTTTCTAAATCCCTGTTTTCGTTCCTCACAAGTCCATTATCTGTTGCTCTTGGGAGATAAAAATGTAACATTAAGGAGGCACGAGACAGAGATGAGAAATTATATGTTAGTTCTCAGTGTCAACTCATAAACATACAGTGCTTAGATATTTACTGCTGTGTAAAATTCTAACGCAAGTGTACATTTTCATTTTCAGGTAATAAAATGAGAGTAGTATATCGTCCCACGGAAATTGTGGCTAATGAGTACTAAAATTAAATATATTCAAATTTTATCTAGACAATCAAGTTTTGGTATCAAGCAATAATTAATATGCAAGAATAGTAAAAGAGGTTGAAATATGGATGAGAAGTATCTAGGATTTTCGATTTCACCATAGCTATTCTGATTTATTATCCCTACTTCATTAACCAAGAACTATCTTCTTGATTGCTAGCCAAGAACCCTAAATTATTTATTAGCCTTTTTCCAAGGTCAAACGAAAGTATTTCCAAGTTATGAACCTACTTATTTTTAATGTGAATTACAAATAACCTAGAAATTCATGTAATTCTATGATTCTCTTAATAGCTACTTAAACCATAAAGGTATATTCTTATCCCTTATGAAATATATGTTCTTAATCCTTATAATCTTGAATTACAAATTACCTCCTAGTCTCATTGCAATTATCTAATCAACTAATTGGTGATCAAGCAATTAGAAGTATGAAGAATTTAGAAGAAAAAGACAATTAATAAAGATGCTCTTGAATTAAAAAAATAAAAAATTACAAAGCATCCTAGCTAGGCTACATCGTAGCCCTAGAAAGGAATTTAGTTCATAGCAAAAGCTAAAAACATAATTGAATAAAGTCTAGATATAGATGAGAGGAGAAAAGAACAAAACTCATATAGTAAAAGCCCAAATTTGCTTCTACAAATCCCTTCTTCAATCCTTGCCTTGCTCTTGTTTCTCCCAAAAATGTCTAGAGAGAGTTTTCTAAAACCTAAGCGTATCTATTTATACAACTTACAAAGAGTCCCATTTTAATTAGGAAAGAAAGTTTATGTTTAAGAAAAGTCAAGCTCGGGCGCTGGGGCGCATGGTTTGTGGCGCAGAGGCACCTTGCTTCTGACTAGTGCCCATGATTTGAAGCTTACGGGCACTGGGGCTCTTGCGGTATAACATTGAGGCGCCACGAGACTGGGCTCGCGGGTGCTGGGGCTCTACCCTTGGGTCGCAGGGGCGCTTAGCCTATGCTTCTTTGCTGATTTTGCAAGCATAAGCGCTGGGGCTCTTGAGCACAAGGGCAAGGGTGCTTTGCTTGCTTGTCATAGGCGCTGCAGCCTTTGCTGTCTGTCCTAGCTCCCAAAATTTACTATTTCTTCACTTAAATCCATGAAATCTCTCCATTTTAATAATCCTATAACAAAATAACAAAAACCTATTATCTAATACTAAAATTTCTCAAGGAACTAAAGTGAGTATAAAATTCACACAACACTTACTAATCTGTGTGTTTCAAATCCAAACATGCACAAAGGAAATAAGATATACTATGTTCAGACATGGTGTGAGAGTCTTAAATACATTATATTCATCATCAAGAGATTTATGGTTTAACTATATGCTTACCCATTTCTTGAAGCAAGTCATGCATCCCCAAACACTATTTACCACGCTCAAGATATTCAGTTAGCAAGGATCTCTCAAGAAGAACATTTATTCCAATGGTAGGATAAAGATCACATACTTCCAATATATGTATCACCTCACATTTGCTCATCTCCTTAAAGAAGCAAGCTATATTCAGAAATATATTCTTTTTCTTGTCATCCAATACTTTCTAGCTTATTCGAAGTCTACTTATAATATGTTCAGGTGGAAATTTTTTGATCTCATCCAGAGCATTTTTCCATTCAGGTACACTTCTTCCACAAAGAAAAGAACCCAATACTTTGAGAGCCAAAGGAAGGCCTCCAGCATATTGAACCACAGTTTTAGACAACTCTAGATAAATTTCTTCCGGTTGATCTTTGAAGGCTTTCTGACAAAAGAGTTGAAGGGATTCCTCACCATTCAAGATTTGTATTGGATACATTTCAGACACACCATGTGATATTAGCAATCCCTTGTCTCTAGTTATTATTATTACTCTACTCCCTTGGCCAAACCAATTTTGGTTTCCAGCCAAATTCTCTAATTGGCTATTGGCACTGATATCATCAAGGATAAGGAGAACCTTTTTGTTGAACAAAAGGTTTCTAACTTTTTTCTTTCCGTCAGATGAATTTTCAATTTCTATGCCACTAATTTTCAGATGAGAAAGAAGTTCTCTTTGGAGCTGAACCAGAGCATGACCATTTTCACCAGAAATCTCTCTAACATTAGCAAGGAAACAACTAATTTCAAATTTATGGCGGATTGCCTCATAAACAACTCTAGCAAGAGTTGTCTTTCCTGTACCACCTATGCCCCATATTCCTATGAAGCAAACATCCTTGCCTAAAAGTGAAAGCATCTTTTCCATCCTTGAATAAATTCCAACTAGACCATCATTGTGTGATGGCAATTTGGGTTGCAGTTTTGTCCATAGTTCCGCCACAATTTCTTCAATGAGTTGTGATTGGTGCCTACATGGAAGAAAGGATAATCTTGTGATGAATTAAATAAGAATTATAATCAAATATATGAAGAAACAGCCAACACAGGTTATCATATATTTAGCACCTTCTACACAGATTCAGAATATATGCTCAATACTTTCTAGCTTAACTGCCAAGCTTTTAGGTTGAAAGTTTTTACCACATAACCAGAATTATTAATTGCAGCTGGATTTATGGGCTTCTATTTTTAACATTGGTATTCTACTTAGTTACCTAGACAATGGCAAGTTAATTACCTATCCTTGGACGGGTACCCAGATAAATCGGCAACTTTTCTTAATGCTTGTCTCCATCTTTCAACCTTGTCTTTGTCTTCTTTATATCTTTCTTCATGTTTTCTGAAAGCTTCAACAAAACTTCCCTTTTGGTACCTTACATCAGAGGATTCTACATCATAGAAGACTGGGAAAACCAATCCTTCCAACATTTTTCGAGATTCAACAATTATTTGGAGCTCATTTAAACACCAAGCGGATGTAGCATATTTTGGGGATAGAACAACAATTGCTGAGAGAGATTCTTCAATAGCTTTATGGAGTTGTTTAGAAATAACTTCTCCTCTTTCAAGTTGTTCCTCATCCCTGAAAGTGAGGATTCCCTTTCTTACCAAAGTAGTATATAAGAAGTCTGAAAAATTTGTTCGGGTGTCACCTCTAAAACTCAAGAAAACGTGATATTTCCATCCTAGGGCTGAATTGAAAGAAAAATTTGAGGAAGATGCTCCTTCAGCACCATGAGCCATTGAAACTCTTAAAGGTTTCAGCATTTGGATTTAGTATCTAATGTTAATATTAGAACCTTACATTACTGAGTCACCGTGAATTGAACTAGTCATGTACCTACAACAACGAAACCATATTGATTACTAAAAGAATAAGATGTAAAATCGATCAGCATAACTGAAACTAGATAAAAATTGATGCAAGCATGGAGAATAAATCTCCTGAAACAGGTGATTTACCTACAACAAAATCTTCTTGTGACTATTAACAATATCTCGGCTAGTCACATACTCATATTTAAGGTTGGTGTGATCCTTAGGATTTTGGTTCAAATCTAGTGTGCTTATTTCTTTATGATTATGGTATTATTTTGTAGTATTATATTTTCACTTAAATGTTTACCATTTCACACACTGCGGTTTTCTAAAATGAATGTGAACATACTGTCTCCCTAATAAAAATAACAAAACAATATTTTTTTACTAATACAAAAGTTTTGAACTGTCTAAATTTTCTTCCATTGATTCTATATTGTTCTGACGAAAGTGCCATATAGAGAGATCACAAGCATCAGCCAAAAATATGGTTCGCAATGTTTATGAGCTATAGTTGAAGCAAATTCTGTGAAAATCAATTTTTTTTTTCATTGGCTAAAAAAGATTGTCTTTCTTCTTTCCATTTTCTAAGGAAATTTAACAAAAGATTACTACCAGTTTACAAAAAATGACATATAATAGGATAATGATGCTCAAAAAATAGATGACGAACTAGAAAATAAAAATTCTAACCTTCACAGGATCAGTTATGAGAAACGTAAATGAATAGACTCATTCCATAAGCTTAATTGTTGTAGCAGTGTCGGCAATCGCGTAGTTCTTTGTGATGAAGATGCTAATCGCAGTCAGTAAGTGCGATTTGAAGAGACAGGTAAGTCAAAATTTAAAGAGAAGAGGAACAAAGACAAACAGAGAAACGTAAATGAATAGACTCATTCCATAAGCTTAATTGTTGTAGAAGTGTCGGCAATCGCGCAGTTCTTTGTGATGAAGATGCTAATCGAAGTCAATAAGTGCGATTTGAAGAGACAGGTAAGTCAAAATTTAAAGAGAAGAGGAACAAAGACAAACAGAGAAACGTAAATGAATAGACTCATTCCATAAGGTTGTAGCAGTGTCGGCAATCGCGTAGTTCTTTGTGATGAAGATGCTAATCGAAGTCAATAAGTGCGATTTGAAGAGACAGGTAAGTCAAAATTTAAAGAGAAGAGGAACAAAGACAAACAGAGAAACGTAAATGAATAGACTCATTCCATAAGCTTAATTGTTGTAGCAGTGTCGACAATCGCGTAGTTCTTTGTGATGAAGATGCTAATCGCAGTCAATAAGTGCGATTTGAAGAGACAGGTAAGTCAAAATTTAAAGAGAAGAGGAACAAAGACAAACAGAGAAACGTAAATGAATAGACTCATTCCATAAGCTTAATTGTTGTAGCAGTGTCGGCAATCGCGTAGTTCTTTGTGATGAAGATGCTAATCGAAGTCAATAAGTGCGATTTGAAGAGACAGGTAAGTCAAAATTTAAAGAGAAGAGGAACAAAGACAAACAGAGAAAAAAAGGCTATGGAATAAAGAAGTCCTCACATCCTTCCTCGAAGAGTAATGCCTTGCCTGAATTCCTTTTTTAATTATATTCAAAAGAACACAAATTAAAAAAACCATCCAACCATCACAACAATTATTTTTATGGGATAGTTCTATTTTAAGGATTGTGGCATGGATGCGACAACCGACCATCTAATCAACACATAACATGTGGTATTGCACGACAGGTCCATCATTTTGAGTGTCCTATTAAAAGATTCTTTTCTAGTATAGAATACACTCATGTACTGAATACAATAATTAAATGAAGAGTTTATTATTTTTAAATGCTTTATATCATAAGAAAAGATAATTAAGTTTTAAATATAAAGACTTTCAGTTTGGTCCTCCTATATACTGTATGAAACGATTAAAATGTCATTCGTTTGAACATAAGTTATTCTCTACACAAACTCCCATTCACTGAATCAAATGAGTAAATTCCATTTACAACCATAAGTAGTTCATTTTATCCAACAAATCTTAAGTAACTATGATCATTTGACGTTTTATCCGAATACAAATCAATTGCTCTTGTTATGCTTAATAAACAACAAAGCCTTCTAGATAGCGTGGGTGCAGAGTATTAAACATAGAACTTTGAAAAAAAATTGCCAAAATCATGCAGTCCTGCAGAGTCGGTAGCAATAAGAAAAAATTGGCACTATGGGAAATCATGACTTTAGAAAGCATCATCTCTCTTTTAAAAAATTTCCTTGCTCTCTTTGTGTTCGTAACCATCACAATCAATAGGATAATAAGCCTAATTAAAAATTATGCCTAAATTTTTTAGTATGTCAAAGAAACCATTATTTCAAAAGTTTAAAGTATTAGGTGTAATCAAATGGCCAGTCAATGACTAAGGTTGTGTTTGGATGAGGTATTTGCCAAATTATTGTGTATTTCAAATACATGTATTTGAAATGCAGCATTTCAAATACATGTATTTATAAAATACCTTGTTTGGATACACTCTATTATAAAAAGAGTAATTTAACACCAATATTCAAAACTATTGATAAACATTACAAAATCCATTCAAATCACATTCTTTAATCAATAAAAGAAAAATATAAGAAAAAAAAAATATAGTCCAAAATTTGGTCCCTTTGATCCATAGAAAGCCTCTTTGAGGTACCCTTTCTCTAGTCTAAGATTCTCACATAATAAGTCTAGCAGATCCTCTGGTAGTTTCTCTAGCTTCTTAGCAAATTTCTTCATCACCATTCTGCATCATTTTTTGAAATGCTTTAATATAAGAAAAATCAGTAAAAAAAAATTGGGAGTTGGGTGGGGGTGTTGGGGGAGAAAGAAAGAGGGTTGATAGAGTGAATTTGAAATACACTCTTTTTTGAGTGAATTTAAAATACACTATATTGAGACTTTGAAAGTCACTATAAGAATACACTTGAATTTTAAAAATACCTTAAAAAATTACACAAACAAGGTAATTCAAAATTAGCATTTCAATTACACTCTACAAATACATTACACTCTACAAATACCCCATCCAAACACACCCTAAGTGATATTGAGGTTGCCCTACTTGTGAGTTTTGTGTTAATTTTGAACACAAAGTTGTAGTTAAAATACTAAAAAATATATTAGGTGTAGATACTAAAAAATGAGTTTTTTCATCTGTAGCATGTTTCTCAAATGAAAGTAAAGCCATTTATTTGATGAAACTCTCATACCATATCAAGGAACTACATAACTATCCTAAAACTTGCAGCTGTAATAATAAACTTTACCACTAATCTACAAAAGTGTTTTGAGCTTAAACTATTAAGAAAGCATGGATTTATTATTATATTTAATTTTGAAATACAATGTATTATAAGAATGAAAATACTCTTATCATTAAGTTAAAAACACTTTGATATTAATTAGATCAAGAAATTATTCATTTTCAAATTGCTAATTAGGTTATTTTATAGTGTTTGTGGAAATATCAAAAGAGGTTTTTGTAGATTTTAAAAAAACGATGGGAGGATTGTGTAATTTTAGCTAAATACAAAGGATGTTGAATTAATTTACTCTCTTTCTGGGCACATCATGGATAGAAATTCAAACTTAACAGCGTTTACAATCATAATTAGCACTTTGTACCGAACAAATCTTAAGCAATTATGATCATTTCACCTTTTATTGGAGTACAAATCAATTGCTCTTGTTATATGCTTAATAAACAACAAAACTTTCTCGATGACCTGGGTGGACTGTGGAGTGCCCAGATTTGGTACATGGAAATGATGCAAGGTAACTCAAAAACGGCGATGAATTATGCAGACTTTAGAGTAATCAGTAACAATAATAAAAGAAGTGGAGGAGCAGGGCTTACAAAAACTGAGCACAATGGGAAACCATGACTTAGAAAGCATAATCTCTCTGCTAAAATATTCCTTGCATCTTTAGTGGTTGCAAACCAGAATAAACAATGCGGAAAATAAACCTAAAAACGCGGAGAGGAACACCTTTCCGGTGAAGGCACTGATTTTTTATTTAGGACCAGCCGTATAGGGCAACTTTTGTTATAGCAAAAGTCTAAATTGTCAACTTTTGCATGTCTGATAGAACGGAAAAGGGAAACAGGGAACCAAATGGAACAAAATACTGAATTGGGGGTTTATTATATAAAAATCATCAAAAGCTGTGTAAATTGGGACGCAATATGCCTTATATAGGTGGTGCAATAACCCTGATTCAATTGAAATACAATTTATTATAAGAATAAAAAACCCCTTATCATTAAGTTGAAGTCACTTTGATACATATCAAGAAATTCTTCCTTTAAAAGTTTATAATTTTATGTGAGTTCAGGAATGGTTTTAAATTTTCTGTCTATATTACTAGTAATACTACTATCAATAAGATGTTAGATTATGCAGCCATCATAGTTTGAAATAACATAATTTTAGCCACCTGAACTTTAGTTCATATGGCTGCACTACAATAAAAACAATAATTTTTATGGGTCAGATTTATCGAATAAGCCTTCTAAAGTCCATTGAAAATAGTAATTTCGACAAAGATTTAACCATCAAAATGTGTTTACAAAAACACTGTTGAAACGATCTTTTCAATTATTATTGACCCTCAAGAATGCCTTTTTTAGCGGTCACTTCTTATCTTATTTCAACAATTGCTAGCCATCGAAAATAAGCAAATGTGATTCATTTTCAATATTGCAAGTACTGTCTTAATAAATTCAATGAAAACCTAAAGGTACTTGCTATGGTACCCTTTAATAATCTAGGGTTTCCAAAACCCAATTGAGTTGGCCCCACTTACATGCAGCCATCTATAAATGCTTCAGAGTACATATATAATTCTTTCATCCCTTCACCACATGGCATGATGGCACTAGCTTGTAATTTTAAATGGTCCAAATATTTTGAGTAATTGTAAAAATTACCCACCACTAATTCCTCTAAGTGGTCAATTGTAAATGGAAGAAAAGCCTAAAAGTGGAAAGTTGAAAATGTAGACCTCTAGTGCCTTCTAAACCAAACCATTGAACGCAATGTAAACTTGAACCATCTGATCTGAAATCTTCAGCAACTATCTTTTGAGATTGGTGCTCACAGTAAGAATGTCCCCCTTTTCTAAATCCCTGTTTTCGTTCCTTAAAACTCCATTATCTGTTGCTCTATGGAGATAAAAATGTAACATTAAGGAGGCAAGAGACAGAGATGAGAAATTATATCTCAGTTCTCAGTGTCAACTCATATACATACAGCCCTTAGATACTTACTAATCTACGTGTTTGAAATCCAAACATGCACAGAGGAAATAAGATATACTATGTTCAGACATGCCAAATTTGCCTTGGTGTGAGAGTCTTAAAATACATTATATTCGTTACCAAGTGAAATTAATTCAAGAAATAAGATATTCCCAATGAAAAACAACTAGTAATAGCAAGGTGTCAAAACCCAGTTAAACATCTAATCCATAAAATTTGCATCTAATGAGTGAACCTAATTTTAAATAGGAAGAGATTCAATTCTACCATTCAATGTGTGAACCTGTCTGCAGTTCTATAAAATTAATCTAGTTCCTAATTTCCTTATTCCATTAGACAAGAAAACCTTTAATTTTGTATCACAGACTAATAGTAGGTATTCTATGATATATCAATTCAGGAATCCTTGGCTTAAATTTTAAGCTTATATCTCAAATCTCACACAAATGGTGTAAGCAGAAAAGGAAAGTACCAACAAAATAAAAGGAATCTACCTTAAACCTAAGTACTCCTAATTGTAGCTAAAATAGCTTAATCATGTAATACTGTGTTAGGGATTTTAAATACCAAAGTTGAACAATGAGAATGGAGGAAAACATCCATACCTATTCCTCTTCTAAAATGCTGGGAATGCTCAATTCATGTTGTAGTAAGAACTTTCTTATGTGTTCCAATAATTTTAGACAAAAAATATATTACTAGAGTATCTATATCCATATACATGAATGTGAATCTTATTTTTTAATAAATAAACTTNATATATATATATATATATATATATATATATATATATAATGGTCACTTGTCAATTATTTTCATATTTTAAAATAAAATTGCTTGAAAATAGGATGCAGTGTAAGAAGTGGGCTTATCCTTTCAAATTAAAATTGTGTTTATCATCTTTCTTTTGATGGTCGTAATCATAAAAAGAATATACACACAAGAATACTAATCAGCAAGCACAATTGATCTAAAAATCTCTTTACAAGGTTAAATTTCTTGTTCAAACTTATTTTAGAAAAAATCATATAAATAATATAGGTGCTTTGCTAAAATTGCCTTTATCTAGGGACAAAATGAAAACAAAAATATATCAAACAGAAGAAACAATCTCCAGAATTCACAAAAGTGAAGTCCATGGATATTGAATCTGTACTGTTGCTCACATCAATGTCCCCAATAATAAAATTAATCCAAAATTTGTTGCCAATTCAGGTAGATTTTTTCGTTAAAATTTTAATTACAAATAACACCAATACAAGTTATTGTCACTACATTTAGTATTGGAAAAAGGCAGGGTAGACGATGACTTACTCAGAATGTTTTATCCAAGTTTTCTTCGCTTTCCTTCTGCATTTGATGTATTTTCATATTCTCCCTCAAATCCATCACAACATTGATTGTCACCGTCAAATTCTCCTATTGTTGATTGGTTGACACTGCTGGAAGGCATCTCAATGTTATTACTTTGTTTCCGTTCACTCATTGCTTTGCCCCACAATTCCAAATCCTCCTTACATAACACACGGCATCCACACTTGCTTATGTTCAACATGCCAGACTCACCAGATTCGTTACCCATAGCGTCAACATAAAATAATAATTGAAGTTGGTTGTGATGACCTCTTAGATGTCGCTGAATATTTTCACCATTGCCGCTCAATAAGAAAATACACAAGTGAGGGTCACTAAACTCTTCAATCCAGCCCCAGTGTATGGCACCTGAGGGAATGGGCAATTCAGCTCCGGGAGTTTTACAAATCCAATGAAGGAAAGCAATCCACCAAGAAGAAGGAGGATACTGATTTTCTAAGACAAGGCATACAGCAACTCCCCACCATTCACTTGAAAGACAATAATCAGGGATCTCTACTATTATTGACATCAATCCATCACGATCAATAGGTAAATATGTTGTGCGGCGGGAGACGAAGTCACTTTCAACCATTACGTCCCACTCAAATGATTTACGTCTCTCTGGATTAAAGTAATTTTGATGGCAGAACCATGGTGGAATCTCTCTCCCTGGAATAATCAAAAACGGTTCGTACCGAGATCTCATCTGTAACAATAAAATTTTCTTCTTAAACAATATACAACAGGAGAGTCAAAGTGTGTTAGAAAAAGAGATAAATGTACCTGTTGGTGCGAAGCAAAATAATCACAAAGGTCTTCTGGATCTGAAAATAGTTTCCATGAAGCACAATTTCTTCCATACAACCGGTCGACATGCGGAGGAAGCTTAGGTACCGACTCAAGCCTTGGGCAGCAATCTAACCTAAGACAATATAACTTAGAGAGATTAGCAATGCAACTACTGGGTAGGTTGATAAAATTGTTCCCAGTTAGATTTAAGTCCCTTAATGATGACAAGAGGCCAAGATCGACAGGAAGTGATTCATCGCTAAGATTACAGTAACTTAAATCTAATTCCTCCAAATGGGAAAAGCGCCACAAAGGAGGTAACATCATGCCCATGGAAACAGGATTCCTCCAAAGCTTCAATCCAAATGGGAGAGATAAGTTCCGCAAGTTGGATTCTGCTGCTCTGTGTCCACCAAAAGATAATTTTTTAAGATACTTTAAATGAACAATGGAGGCAGGTACTTCTCTTATGGCAGTTCCGCTCACATTAAGCTCCTCCAAAACCTCATTTTCAGCCAAATTATCTGGCAGCCTAGAAAATTTACAACAACCAGAAGTATTGAGAATTCTGAGAGATTTCAAATTATGGATGGATTTTGGAAGGCAAACAAGATTTTTGCAATCGCTTAAATCAAGCATTGAGAGAAATTCCATATTATCTCCAAACTCGGGAAGCTTTTTAACTTTTGAACAACCTGAAAGAATGAAGTCCTTAAGAGAATCCATCTCCAACTTACTTGGAAGGACTTTAAGATTTACACAATTTCTCAAATTCAGTAGCATAAGCTTCTTGTGCAATCCAACAGATTGGTGAACCTCAACAAGGTTTATACAATCTTCGAGAATCAACTGTTCAAGACATGGAAGTCCTTCAACACTAGGAAATAGAATTAGATCCTCCGAATCTTTCAAATCAATGAGCTTCAGCTTTCCGAAATACTAATCAAAAGAAAAGAAAGCAGAAAAAAATTTCATCAGCTTTTGAAGGCCAAGAAGTAGGATGTATAGCATGTAAGAGTTCTTGATAAAGTATAGAATCTTTACCTGTATTCCATGCCAAAGTTGCTGAATTTTGCTATGACGCATAATAAGTTCAACAAGTTTATCAAGTTGAACATCAAGTGGCAATTCTTTTAATGGAAATTGCATCCATTCAAGATATATTAATCCTTCTGAGAGACAATCGAGACCACGTGGAAGATCCAGGTTTTCTAGCATCAATAATTTAAGATTATACATCTTTGAGAAAGCTTTAGGGTCCCAACATGCTTCATACCGTGTTCTTGGTTCCAAAGTTATGCCTTGCATAACCTCAGTTCCCTAACAAAAGGGAAAAGAAAGGTAATTAATAAATTAAATTAAAATTCATAAGACATGGAAGTAAGAAAGTTAAAGACATCAAAGCAGAAAAATTAAGCACACCTACCTTATTTTTTGTGAATACATCATCAATATCCTCTTGCAACCACAACCTACTGCGTTTTCCATTATCAGTAAGAGATTCATGGATAACAATATGCTTACCCATTTCTTGAAGCATGTCATGCATCCCCAAACGCCATTCATATAGTGCATAATATTCAGTTATCAAGGATTTCTCAAGCAGAACATTTATTCCAATGGTGGGATAAAGATTACATATTTCTAATATATGTGTCACTTTATGTTTCTCCATCCCCTTAAAAAAGCAGGCTATATTCAAAAATATATTCTTTTCGACGTCATCTAATGCTTCATAGCTCAATTGAAGTGTACCTATAATATCTTTATGTGGAACTTTTTTTATTTTTTCCAAAGCGTTTTCCCATTCAGGTACACTTCTTCCACAAAGAAATGAACCCAATACTTTGAGTGCCAACGGGAGGCCTCCAGCATATTGAACCATATTTTTAGACAACTCTAGATAACATTGTTGAGGTTGATATTTAAAAGCTTTCTGGCAAAAGAGTTGAAGGGATTCATCACTATTTAAGATTTGAATCTCATAGTTTTCTTCCACTCTGTGTGCAGTAAGCAGGTGTCTGTCTCTAGTTGTTATCATTATTCTACTCCCTTGACCAAACCACGCTTGGTCTCCAGCCAAATTCTCTAATTGGCTATTAGCACTTGCATCATCAAGGACAAGCAAGACCTTTTTGTTGCATAAAAGGTGTCTAATTGCTTTCTTGCCCTGATATGAATCTTTGATTTCCATGCCTCTTATTTTCAGATGAGAAAGAAGTTCTCTTTGTAGCTGAACCAGACCTTGAATGCTTTTACAAGAAATCTCTCTAACATTTGCAAGAAAGCAACTAACCTCAAATTCATTGCGGATTCTCTCATAAACAACTCTAGCAAGAGTTGTCTTTCCTATACCGCCCATGCCCCATATGCCTATGAAGCGAACATCCTCTGACCCTCTGCCTAAAAGTGAAAACATGTCTTCCAGTTTTGAATCAATTCCAACTAGTCCATCATTAAATGATGGCAATTTAGGTTGCAGTTTTCTCCACAGTTCGGCTACAATTTCTTCAATGAGATGTGAGTGGTGCCTAGACGGAAGAAAAGGCCAATTGCAAAGAGTTAAATATGAATTATAATGAAATATAGGAAAAAGAACCAATATAGGTTGTCATATACTTTTCCAGCTCGCTCATAAATTGACCTTTTTGACCACATGACCAGAATTATTTACTGTAACTTTATTTATGGGATTTTAATTTCAATGCTGCTTTGCTACTTCATTACCTAAACAAAGGCAAATTAATTACCTATTCTTGGAGTCCCATCCAGATAAACTGGCAACTTCTGTTAAGGCATCTCTCCACTTTTTAACCTTGTCTTTGTCTTCTCTAAATCTTTCTTCATGCTTTCTGAAAGCTTCACCAAAACTTCCCTTTTGGTGCCTTACATCAGAGCGATCTACATCATAGAAGACTGGGAAAACTTCTCTTCCCAACCCTTTTCTAGATTCTAGAATTTTCTGGAGCTCATCCAAACACCATGTGGAAGAAGCATATTGTGAGGAGAGAACAACAATTGCAGAGAGAGAATCTTCAATTGCTTTAAGGAGTTGTTCAGAAATAACTTCTCCTCTCTCAAGTTGTTCGTCATCCCTGAAAGTGATGATTCCTTTTGTTTGCAAAGTAGCATATAAGTAATCTGTAAAACTTTTACGTGTGTCTTCTCCCCTAAAACTCAGGAAAACGTGAAATTTCCATCGTGGGATTGATTTGAAAGCAGAAATTGAGGAAGATGCTACTTCAGGGGCAAAAGCCATTGAAACTCTGAAAGATCAAATTATATCGTTACTTTGTAAAATCTAAATAAACAAATCTAGCTCAAATTATATGCACGATCATAATAGTGAACTAAAGAATGGTTCAAAGTGTTGGCACAAATTCATTGCCTCTACCGCGAGCTATAGTTGGCGCAAATTCTTTGGAACCAATTTTTTTTTTTCTTTTCTTTTTCTTGAGAAATTTAACAAAGATGATTCCCAGTTTATGCAAATAACATAGAAATATAGAATCGGATAATAATTATTAATTAACGAAAATAGATGAAAAACTAGAAAAAGAAAAAAAAAANAAAAAAAAAAAAAAAAAAAAAAAAAAAAAAAAAAAAAAAAAAAAAAAAAAAAAAAAAACATAATACTAACCTTCAAAGGGGTATCTGTTATTCAAACCGCAAAAGAATATAGAACAGAGAGTTTGCTTACTTGTTATAGAAACCGCCAATGGAGAGTAATTACAATAATGTTATCTCTGCACAAAACAAAAGCTCCTAGCAGCCTCGTTGCAAGTGGACTCTGATGAAGATGACACTCGTAATATTATCCTATTCTGTTAATAGTCCAGATTCCTTTCTTTAATAAAGGAGTCACCGACAGGGGCGGACCAACGTTGTAAGGAGTGGGGGCAAGCTAAAAAAATTATGTTTTTTTGTATATATAATCATATTTATTGTTTTTACTATTTATATTAATTTATCCTCATTAAAATATTTCTTTTGTCCCCACTCTTTTATTATTATATTATTGTGACAATATTTTAAAGTAAAACATATTCACACGTGAGATTAAGAGAGAGAAAAATAATCATTTTTTAATAATAAATAAATGACACACAACTCAAAAGAAATAATTTTACTTTTAAATTTTTACAAACCTACTAATCTATATTGCGCCTTAAAAAAAATTTTAAACTCCCAATTATTCAATTTTTTTTTAATTTTATTAGTCACCTTTTTAGTTTTTCTTCTTTTTTTTTATTATATTTTTCTCATAGTATGCATATATATTAAATTCACCCTTTTTAGACACATATAAAATTTAGTGAAAATGCTAAACTTTTTTTTTTGTTTATATTTTAGTTTATAATTTGCATCAATATGACGATTTATTTTTAATTTTCCTTTATTCTTTGTTTTTTTAAGAAATTAAAAAATTAGAATTATATCTTATTTTTATAAAAATCTTAAATCTTTAAATTTCTACACAATAAGTAAAATAATTTTATTTTTCTTAACTGTTATATTATTAAATTAATTTTAAATATATACAATTTTTTACTATTAAAATATAATATCATATTTTTAAATATTAATATAAAATATTTTAATATTTATTCTCTTAGTTAAATTTTGCCTCCACTAATAATATTTTCTGAATCCGCCCCTGATCACCGATAATTTCTTCATCAGCCAAAGTTGTCTCCCACTCACCAAAAGTAAGCATTTTCTTTTGCTAATACAAAGAATATTAATGAGCTAATTACTCAATACTACAATTGATATTCATATAATAAGTAAAATTGATAATTAAGATAATTTATACAATTTATTTCACTTAGAAATATGTGAAACTAATAAAATATACAGCTTAGATTATCTCAATAATTAGTTATGCATATAATATAAGTACTACTTGTGATATTTTCTAATTAGCTATATTAATAGCGAATGCAAAACCTTTCAATTACGCTACAGGCGTGGTTTGCATTTGTAAGGAAGAATTGCAAAAAGTGAGATCTTAGTAGAAAAGAAATACTCATCTCCTTTCCAGTGAGTGGATTTTCAACATGGGGAAAAACTATGTTCAAAATTTCTTCTTTATAAATTAATTATGACGATGTCTGAATTTAAGGTCGAGTTGTATTTTGGAGATTAGGAAGATCTAGAAGGTCGGGTGAAGTCGAGCTCATCTGCATGAGTATAAAAGAAGGGTTTGACTCTTATTTTTGGTCTTCGAAGACTAAGTTAAGTCGAACCAAGCTTAATAGGGATAATTAATAGTTGAAGCGTCAAAAGTCTGTTACCTGTAACAGAAGAGCTATTTATAGGCATTTTAAGTAAAACGAGACGATGAGCTGCTGGATCCGGTTTGGCCCTCCAGTGAATATGGGCTTTCTTGGCTTAATGGGCCTTTGGGATTTGGATTGACAAAAAAGCCTCTATAAACTATATGATAAAGACTAGATAAATCTTGCTCCTTCACGGTTTGTTTACAGTACTCCAAGTGGAAAACAGGAGCACCAATGCACTAAGCAATGGACGGTGCTGAAGAAGACTTGTCATTTATGGCATTGGATACCAAAAGTGTTGAGAGTTCTTTATAAATGGACACATGCATATGTTCTTTTGCACGTAGATTTCAACTCTTAATTTCTTGCAAATTATAAAAACATCTCAATATCTTATCATTAAACCACAGAGATAACTTTTTTAAAATTATAAACTCCCCCAACAAAACCTTCACCTTCGCCGACCACCATATCCAATCTAGTTGACCTAAAGGACGATGAAATAATTAAGAATTCTTGCTTAGAGGGAAAAGAGGCTTTTATTGAGAAATAGTGAAGTGTGCGTTGGTGAGAAGTTTTCATATATGTTGGTGCTTGAGTACACAACTTTGAAGCGTCCTCTGAGTTTTGGAATATGGCAGAAACTTTTGCTTTTATAAAGTAGGGAATCTGAACTGTGGAAGACTTGAAATTCAAAACCACTTGAAAAAAATTGAGGTGGTATAAAAAAATAAGACTCCAAGTATTGGTATAGTTAGTGCAATTTGAATTACATTGAAATCAATTAAACTTTTTTTTATTGTAGAATTAATATAATTCCTATGAAACAGAAATTGTGTGACTGTGCATGTATGATTTAGTGTGAGTCTAAATAGTATGAAGAAAAAACTTGGATAAGGTCTTTTGAAAGTCTAAATAGTAACTCTTCTACTCATGAAAGTCTGGTAATCACTTTGTAAGGGTTCCCTTGGATTATACGGCTTGTCAACAATAATCTCAATTACTTCAATTCTACAATTCTACTATGCAGTTTTTTGATTCAACAATTATAAAACTTAAGATTCTCTAGTTTTTGTAGATTTTCCAGAACAAAGACAATATATACCTTAGTTGTAACACGCTTGGCAATATTAGATTTCAAGAACGGCCTTCCCTCACTACATCTTCAGCTTGCCTTGAATGAATGAGTGTCCATGATAACCTCATTATGCTTTCTTTCTTTAAATTCCTTGCAGTGACGAAAAAAGCCTCCTCAATTCTGTCTCTGTTACAACCCTTCCAAATATGCGAAATAGTTTAGGTCTACAATTTTGAGGAAGAAAAAGTATAAATTTTGTTAAGATAGTTGAAAACATGGATATAGCAGTGATGCCCAATGCAAGCCAACACATTACAGCACAGCAGCCATAATCTTATGTCAACAAGAAAAAGAGTACAATTTGCAGTTTCACAGCCATAATATGATTGCAATTTTAAATTTAATAATTTTTCTGTAAAATATATGTACCTTCAAGATTACCAAATATACGCTTTAGAAATTATCATAATTATAAATTATAATAGTAATTAGCATTTAGCAGTTCATCCACTAGAACACTTTCGTAAACTTAATTCATTCTCCAAACTGGGAAAAAAAAAAATCCCATGCACTGCATAGCGAAACACTAGTCTGTGGGTGTGTATGAACTATTTGATTGAAAAAGTTTGAACATCTATATACTATCTACATGGTCAAGGATAAGTTTGCATAGATACATATAGGGACACCTTGATGGTTGACATTAGGTATTACATCATAAAAGTTTCAAGCCCATATCTCAATAAAAAAAAAAAAAATAAGTAAGGTAATTAGAGGCTAATAGGCCTCTAGTAGACCAAAACTAGAACTTAGTTCAAAACTTGTTTTAAAGTTCATGTCAATATGTAGTTTTAAAATACATAAGTTTAGTCACATTGCTTTAGTAATTATGACTTTCTTATGTGTCCCAATAAATTCATATACACAAATAGTGGATCCAAAAAGTTTGGTTAGAGGTGGCAATATAAGCATATAAAAAATAAATTTTATAATGTTTATTTTAAGTGCAATTAAACCCATTTAAATATTAACATGGCATTTCAAGATAAGCCCAATCATCTATTTTCACCATTGAATGTCAAAGTGAAAAAACTAGTTCCCTTTATGATAATTTTTTTAAGAAATTTATTAATCATTGTCACATTTAAAATTATTGATTATACACCATTAAAAAAATTATGACATAAGTATCACACAGTATTTTGTTAATTAAATTCAAAAGATACTACATTCTTCTTTTAATTTTTAGTCATCAATAAATTAATTTTATGGGGTTAGTTACAAATATTTTAAGGGGGCAAAAGATAATTTTATTATACCCTCAGTAGTAAATATTTCTGTTCAACTTTTTACGAATAGCAGTGCCCCACAAAAAAACAAAGAAACCAAATACAAATTATTGCAACTACATTAGTAGATGATGACTTACTGAGAATGCTTTATCCAAGTTTTCTTCGTTTTGCTTCTGCATTTGATGTGCTTGCCCATTCATCCACAATTTCTCTTTCTCTTGTTTTGTTGAGATTGCTGGAAGGCATCTCAAAGCTATTACTCTGTTTTCCTTCACTCACTGCTTTGTCCCACACTTCCAAATCTTCCTTACATATCACACGGCAACCACACTTTCTTATTTTCAACAGCTTCACAAAACCATTATCACTATGTATAAAAAAAACTTGAACCACAAATAATAACTGAAGTCTGTTGTGATCTCCTTTTAGATGTCGCTGAATATTTCTATAATTTCCTCTCAACAACAAAATACACAAGTGAGGATCATTGAACTCTTGAATGTGGCACGAGGTAAAGTTACCTGAGGGGAAGGGCAATTCCTCTCCAGGAGTTTTACAGATCCAATCAAGTCTAGAAAAACACCAACTAGAAGGAGGAAATTGATTTTCTAAGACAAGGCATACAGCAATACCCCACCATTCACTTGAAAGACAATAATCAGGGATTTCTACTATTATTGATATCATTGAATCACAATAACAAAGTAAATTTTCTCTTCCAGTGTAATCTATCTCATGAAGTGACTCCCAATTAGGTGATGAATCGAACTCGTGATGAAAGTAATTTTGATTGATGAACCATGGTGGAATCTCACTTCCCGGAATAAACAAATAAGGTCCGTCCAACCCAGATACCGCCTGTAACAATAAAACTTTGTTCTAATATATAAGAGAGTCAACGAGGGTCAAAGTATAAAAAAGAGAGAAAGAGAGGGACATATAATTAAGTAGATAAAAGTACCTTCTGGTATGAGTGGGTCGCAAAAAGATCGCAAAGGTATTTTGGATCGGAAAATAGTTCCAATGAAGTACAATTTCTGCCATATAACCCAACTATATTTGGAGGAAGCGTAGGTACTGACTCAAGCCTTGGGCAGAAATCTAACTTAAGCTCACATAGCTCGGAGAGATTAGCAATGCAGCTAGTTGGTAGCTTAATAAAATTGTTTCCACTTAGATCTAAACTCATCAAAGATGATAAGGAGCCAAGATCAAAGGGGAATGATTCATCACTAATATTACAGTAACTTAAATTTAATTCCTTCAAAAGGGGAAAAGGTGACAAAGGAGGCAACATCATGCCTGTGGAAAAAGGATGCCTCCAAAACTTCCATTGAAAGGGAAGAGATAAGCTCCACCAGTTTGATTCTGTCTCTCTGGCTCCACCAAGAGATAATTTTTTGAGATATTTTAAATGGACAATAGAGGGAGGTACTTCTTTTATTGCTGTTCCACTCACATTAAGCTCCTCCAAATCCTCAAATTTGTCCAAATTCTCTGGCAGCCTAGAAAATTTAGAACAACCTGAAGTTTTGAGAATTCTAAGAGATTTCAAGTTGTGAATGGATTTTGGAAGGCAAACAAGATTTTTGCAATCCTCTAAATCAAGCTTTGATAGATTTACCATATTGTCTCCAAACTCAGGAAGCTTTTTAAGTTTTGAACAATGTGAGAGAAGGAATTCTTCTAGAGAATCCATTTCTAGTTTACTTGGAAGGATTTTAAGATTTACACAATTTCTCAAGTTCAATACCATAAACTTTCTATGCAGTCCAACAGATTGGTGAACCTCAACAAGATTTATACAGTTTTCAAGAACTAAGCGATTAAGACATGGAACCCCAGAAACACTTGGAAAGCGAATTAGATCCTTAGAATCTTTCAAATCAATGAGCTTCAGCTTTCCAAAAAACTAATCAAAAGAAAAGAAAACAATGAAACTTCATCAGCTTTCAAAGGTCTTGCACGAGGATGTATATTAAACAAAGCAAGTGCTCTTAATACATAAAGTATAGAATATTTACCTCTGTTCCATGCCAAAGTTGCTTAATCTTGCTATAATGCATGGTAAGTTCAACAAGTTCATCAAGTTGAACAATAAGTGGCAATTCTTTTAAGGGAAAGTACTCCCATTCAAGATATTTTAATCCTTCTGGAAGACAATTGACACCAAGCGGAAGATACAAATCTTGTAACATCAATATTTTAACATTACACATCCTTGAGAAGGCTTTAGGGTCCCAACGTGCTACATAAGATCTACGTGACTCCAAAATTATGCCTTGAATAACCTCAGTTCCCTAATAAAGAAAAAAAAAATAGTTGTGTAAATGACAGAAAGAATTATTGTGAAGGCAAGAATTAAATAAATACTCATAACACATGCAAGTAAAAAAATGTAATGACATTAATTCAAAAAAAATTTATCAGCAACTTACATTATTTTTTGTCAATACATGATCAATATCCTCTTGCAACCACAACCTACTACGTTTTCCTACATCATTAAGGGATTCTTCAATAATGATATTCTTACCCATTTCTTGAAGCATATCATGCATCCCCACATGACATTCACCAATACCATGCTCATAATATTCACTTATCAAAGATTTCTCAAGCAGAACATTTATTCCAATGGTTGGATAAAGGTCGCATATTTCCAGAATATGTGTCACCTTATGTTTCTCCATCCCCTTAAAGAAGCAGGCTATATTCAAAAATATATTCTTTTCGACGTCATCTAATGCTTCATAGCTTAATCGAAGTGTACCTATAATATCTTTATGCGGAACTTTTCTGATCTTGTCCAAGGCATTTTCCCATTCAGGTACACTTCTTCCACAAAGAAATGAACCCAATACCTTGAGTGCCAAAGGGAGGCCTCCAGCATAATGAACCACATTTTTAGACAACTCTAGATAACATTGTTGGGGTTGATCTTTAAAAGCTTTCTGGCAAAAGAGCTGAAGGGATTCATCATTATTTAAGATTTGAATCTCATACTGTTCATATACTCCATGTGCAGTAAGCAGGTGCCTGTCTCTAGCTGTTATCATTATTCTACTCCCTCGACCAAACCATTCTTGGTTTCCAGCCAAATTCTCTAATTGGTTATTAGCACTTGCATCATCAAGGACAAGCAAGACCTTTTTGTTGCATAAAAGGTTTCTAATTGTTTTCTTGCCCTGATATGAATCTTTGATTTCCATGCCTCTTATTTTCAAATGAGAAAGAAGTTCTCTCTGTAGCTGAACCAGACCATAACTGCTTTTATCAGAAATCTCTCTAACATTTGCAAGAAAGCAACTAACTTCAAATTCATTGTGGATTCTCTCATACACAACTCTAGCAAGAGTAGTCTTTCCTATACCGCCCATGCCCCATATGCCTATGAAGCGAACATCCTCTGACCCTCTGCCTAAAAGTGAAAACATGTCTTCCATTTTTGAATCAATTCCAACTAGTCCATCATTAAATGATGGCAATTTAACTTGCAGTTTTCTCCATACTTCATTTACAATTTCTTCAATGAGATGTGAGTGGTGCCTACACGGAAGAGAGGACAATTGCAAAGACTTAAATATGAATTATAAGGAAAAAGAACCAATACAGGTTGTCATATACTTAGTACCATCTATCTAAATTCAAAATATATTCTTAATACTTTTCCAGATCGCTCATAAGTTGACTTTTTTGGCCACAAAACCATAATTATTTATTGTTGATGAGTGAATTTTATATTCATGAATTAGATATCATTCACTTAGTATTTGGTTAATTTTTTAGTTGTTTATTAGTTTTATTTATATGTTTGTGTGTTTATTTTGTAGGGAATGCAAATATTGCCATTGGGTATAATTCAATGACGTTTAAGTGTTGAAAATGGAGAAATGTGGTGCCTTGGATGAAGCCTCGGCGCGTAGGCGCCCAAGGACAGCGCCTAAACAATGGCAAACCAGAATTATTTGTTGTAACTTGATTTATGGGACTTCAGTCTTATGCTGCTATTCTACTTCATTACCTAAACAATGGCAAGTTAATTACCTTTTCTGGGAGTCCCATCCAGTGAAACCGGCAACTTCTGTCAAGGCATCTCTCCACCTTTTAACCTTGTCTCTGTCTTCTCTAAATCTTTCTTCATGCTTTCTGAAAGCATCACCAAAACTTCCCTTTTGGTGCCTTACATCAGAGCGATCTACATCATAGAAGACTGGGAAAACTTCTCTTCCCAACCCTTTTCTAGATTCTAGAATTTTCTGGAGCTCATCCAGACACCAAGTGGAAGAAGCATATTTTGGAGAGAGAACAACAATTGCAAAGAGAGATTCTTCAATGGCTTTAAGGAGTTGTTCAGAAATAACTTCTCCTCTTTCAAGTTGTTCATCATCCCTGAAAGTGATGATTCCCTTTCTTTGCAAAGTAGTATATAAGAAGTCTGTAAAAGTTTTCCGTGTGTCTGCACCCCTAAAACTCAAAAAAACGTGAAATTTCCATGGTGGGTGTGAATGGAAAGAAGAATTTGAGGAAGATGTTCCTTCATAATTGAGAGCCATTGAAACTCTGAAAGGTTAGAACCTTACATCACAGAGCCACCATGAGTTCAAACAGTCATGTACCCACAACACCAAAACCATATTGATTACTAAAAGAATGAGATGTCAAATCGATCAGCATAGTTGAAACTTGAAAAAAAATTGATGCAGGCATGGAGAATGAATCTTCTGAAACAGGTGATATACCTACAAGAAAACCATCTTGTGACTATGGACAATAGCTTGGCTAGTCAGACCACATATTTAAGGCTGGGATGGTCCTTAATTAAGTCAGGCCACATGTGACAATTTATGACGGGTCAATCAATTTAAATAAGGTCGTTGGGGAAAGGGGAAAGTCAGTAATGCTTTAGTTGCAGTACAATGATTCAATTTGACCATTGGGTGTTTGCCATTTTAAGTGTCCTTAATAGAAAAAATAGAAAAATAGGCTTTTGACCTAAAAATTATAGTTTTATAAAAATTTTATTTAAATATAATACTTTTAAAATTATTTATATAAATATTATAATTTTTTAAAATTTAAAAATAAAAAAAAAAAAATTTTCAGAGGTTGGAGGATCCACCTCATGCGCTGTAGTCCTCGCAAAGTGTCCTCATTGGACGCTCTATAGGAGTCACGAAGTGTTCCCACTGGACACTCCACAAGAGCTAAGAAGTGTTCTCATTTAAAAATAAAATAAAATAAATTCAGAGGTTGGGGAACCCACTGAACACTCCGTGGTCCTTGCGGAGTATCCCTACTGGACACTCTACAAGAACCATGGAGTGTTCTCATTTAAAAAACCAAAAGGAAAAAAATTCGAAGCTTGGGAGACCCAACAGACGCTCCGTGGTCCTTGCGGAATGTTTGTAATTTATATGTTAGTTTTCAATTTACTTTTGTTACTATTGGCCGTGATAGAGTTTATGCGGTATGATGTTTACTTATATTAATCTTTAACTCCAAAACCTTAATTATATGGCTGGTGGTGTCATCTGATCATACATGTCCCCTGAGGTAAATAGTCTAGTACCAATCATCGCCAGATCAATGGAAGGACATTATGTCGGAGGAGTCATTGTAAGATCGGTCCAATCTTCTGATAAGAATGTCTGTGAAAAGGGTCCCGCATATGCGTCAATCGCCGATGGGTCCCCCAAGATCGGTCCAATCTTGGGGACCACGGCCCGTCTGATGGGTTCCCCAAGCTCCGACTTTTTTTTTTTTTTAAATGAAAACACTCCGTGGCTCCTGTGGAGTGTCCAATGGGGACACTTCGTGGCTCCTGCGGAATGTCCAATGAGGACACTCCGTGAGGACCACGACGTGTCCAATAGGTCCCCCAACCTCCGAAAATGTTTTTTGTTTTGTTTTTGAATTTTAAAAAACTGTAATATTGATGTAAATAATTTTAGAAGTGTTATATTTAGGTAAAAACTTTGTAGAACTATAATTTTTAGGTCAAAGAGCCAGAAAAATGTAGTGATTAAAATTTTTCTCTTTTCCTTTTGTCATATATAATATACTGATGTACTGAATATAATAATAAAAAATAAATAATTATCGGTACCATGCCAGGAATTGAACCATTTCTTTGTTTTGTTTTGAATTATTATGGTCTCTCACCTAATGTCACCACATAAAAATAACAAGTACACACAAGAGTATCAATTATGCAGTGTATCATCTTTACTGAAAGAAGAAATGACAAGAACTTTGGTCTTATTTGTGTAGTTTGCATTATTTGGGAAGGTGGGGCATTAGGCTTGTGGAAATGCTTTGCTTCAACCAATACCATCCTTTTCTTTGGCACCAGACCTGTTTCTCTTTCAAATTACACACTGCTCGTCATCTATTTCATCATATGCTAAGGCCATGGTCCATGGGAGATAGAGAGGAGCAAAATGGCTCTAATCCAGTCCTTACGTTTGACAAATGATATTTATTAGTGTAATTAATTTTTATTAAAACTATCATGTCATAGTTGCTTTCTTAGTAATTAAGGTATGCCCTTTATGTAATCCGTATAATAAAGTTGATGAAGTTGAAAATTTAGCACTAGAATAAAGAAACTGTTTCAAAGAGAAGTGAGAAAATGGACACCAAGACCTGGACGGACAATCCTAAGAAGAATCAAAAGCTTCTAGGTTTTCTGCACCTAATGACACGGGTTGGAAATATAAAACACTCCCGTGCATATCAATAATGCAGAGAGTATCATTTTCTTATGAGAAATTAGAAAATGACAAGAACTTTGAAGTTTGATCTACACCTTCTGGAATAATTTTGAATTATTTAGGTTTTCTCATTGATGTTTTTTTCGCTTTCTTTCACACTACCATCCTTTTCATTGGCACGGCAGCCACGAACTTGATGGATAAGCTCAAACTGTATGAACTCAAATAACAGGAAATTCAATGTTTTTGGGCCACTCCCTAGGAAGTACTGACACATGATACGGGATACAGAAAAATCTAAAAAATTGTAACATAAAACACAGCATGATCTATATATATATATATATAAAATTAAAAAACACAAACATAATTCTAAATAAATTTATATTTTATGAAAATATTAAACATTTATATGAGAATATCATATTGATATATTTATCATCAACTTATGTCTTAAATTATTAGTGATTCTATTTATTTCTATCATATTTTCTCACCAAAAAATAGACATGAACTCTATTTGTATGAAAAAAATTATCTTTTTATTGAGACACATTTGGCTATGTCCAAGGCGTGTCTATATCTGTTTTCTGTCAGAGACAGGGAAATTGCATAAAAGTATTGGGTCCGTGCTTCCTAGACTACCCCAGAACTTACGTTTGTGCTTTCACTCTTATTTTTATCATTTAAGGGATATATCTGTACTTTCTAGAACTTTTTATACATTACTTTTTCTTAAAAAAATAATTATCTATGATTACAAAACGATTAGAGATTTTAATTAAATACATGTAATTTTGTTTTACATTATTGATCACTACTATTTGAAACTTTTAAGTATTATAGTGCTATTTAATTTTTCTTCAAAAATATGTTTTAACAATTCCCACACATTTCACTTGTAATATACTAATATATATAACAAAAGTGCTCAAGCCTATTTAAAAGCTATGGAAAAATTATTCATTGCATTTAACATACTATTTTAGTGACTTTAAACACCCAAAGGTGGCTTCTATGATGCTTCATAAAAGTTCTTCTCAATTTGATACACTGAATCAAAATAATTGAGGAAATGTGTACAGATAAAAGACATATATTGCATTAAAAGACAAAGCTATAACATTTCAAGGCTTGAAGACTAATAACAAGGACCAAACAATTATGGCTTCTGCACCCAATGACATGTCCATAACAAATATGTATAGTGTATCGTTTTCTATACACAAAGTAGAAAATGACAAGCACTTTGGTCTTATTTACACTGTTGAATAATTTTGCATTTTTTGGCTTCAGATGCATGTATCTGCGTGTTAACTGGTCAAGTTTCACCATCTATGGGACCACTCCATCCTAGTTGCAATTAGTTTAGGCATTATGAAACGAAGATGAAATTGTACAGCAGATACACCACAGGTAAAAAAGTTTGAAATTAACAGAAAATAATTGCAGTGAAACTGGATACACTAAAAATTTGTTAAGTGTACAATTTGTATACAATTGTTTACAGATTTAGAAAGTAGAGTATCAAATGTGTAGTCATAAAGTATGCCACATAAGCCATCCACCCATGCACATCTTCTTTGCCACACATCATAGACTTGGCATATATATATACAGCTATGTTTTCCTTCAAAATTTGTCTTGAACGGATGAACTTTATATTTTGTATAGGATAAATATATTTGTCAATTCTTAGGTGCAACAATGAAAAATTTTACTTCAATAGATATTTGATTTTTGCTTGCTCAATTTTGTTTTCTTTATTCATTGTAAGAATTAAAAAGCCACTTCTTGGAATAACACAAACACATTAAACAAGTTGCAATCAGTATAAAAGAGTAGGATTAAATGCTTCATGATGAGAAATTTATTATTTTAAAAGGAACGATTGTGCAAGATTGCCACATCCATTGCACAATAAGATGTTATGCACCATTTCAAGTTGCTGTTCTACAAATCAAAACTAAGTTATGTTAGCCCCATTGACTTTTATCATAATGCAGGACAAATTCAAACTTTTCCACATAGAAATGGGTATGGTGGTGGTGATCTCTCTGCCTCTGATTCTGTTCTGCTTAATTCTTGGTTTTGGATGCTACTTCTTTGGAAAATCAAGAGGAGGGCAAGAAGTGCGTACCAATCCTCATGTTTATGGGTTGGCCACTCCACCACCAGGTGCTGCTAATTCTCATCCTCCACCTCCTCCACCATATTTCAAGCCAGAAAATGCTGCCAATCTTTGAACTTTCAACACATCATTCATAGTATATATATATATATATATATGAGCTTCAAATATATAATGGTAACTTATCTATTACTCTCATATTTAAAGGAAAATTTATTGAAAATAGGATGCAGTGTAAGAAGTGATCCTATGCTTTCAAATAAAATATTTATTGTCTTTTTTTTTTTTTTAGTAATAGTATAAAGATTATAGTTGTTTTTGTCAAAATTGTCTTTTTGGGAGACAAAGATGGAAAATACTAAACAGAAGCGAACAACCTCCCAAATTGACTCGCAAAAGTGTACTGTTTTCCCTTAAGATTTTCATTACAAATGGCAGTGCCCCGCAAAGATACCAAAGACAGGAAATACAAGTTATTGCCACTACATTAGCATAGACAAATGCATTGCAGATGGATAAAAGAAGGGTAGGTGATGACTTACTGAGAATGTTTTATCCAAGTTTTCTTCTTTTTGCTTCTTCATTTGATGTATTTGCATCTTCTCTCTCAAATCCATCACAGCATTGATTGTCATCAGCAATTTCTTTGGCTCTTGATTTTATGAAACTGCTGGAAGGAATCTCAAAGTTATTACTTTGTTTTCGTTCACTCCTTGCTTTGCCCCACACTTCCAAATCTTCCTTACATAACACACGGTACCCACACTTGCTTATGTTCAACATACCAGGAACATCAGATTCATCGTCCCAGTGAGGAACAGCTAGAGCATAAAATAACAATTGAAGTTTGTTGTGATCACCACTTAGATGTCGATGAATGTTTTTATCATTGCCTCTCAATAAGAAAATACACATGTGAGGGTCACTAAACTCTTCAATCCAGCCCCCATGTAAGTCACCAGAGGGGATGGGCAATTCAGCTCCAGGAGTTTTACAAATCCAATGAAGTAAAGCAATCCACCAACGAGAGAGAGAAAACTGATTTTCTAAGACAAGACACACAGCAACTCCCCACCATTCACTTGAAAGACAATAATCAGGAATGTCCACTATTATTGATATCAATGCATCGCAATCACTAGGATAAATTGTTCTCTGGTTGGAAACTAAGCCACTTTGATTTATTGTTTCCCACTGAAATAATTTGCGTATTTCCATATTAAAGTAATTTTGACTGCAAAACCATGGTGGAATCTCTCTCCCTGGAATAATCAAAAAAGGTTCGTACCAAGATCTCATCTGTAACAATAAAGTTTTCTTCTTAATTAAACAATTAACAACAGGAGAGTCAAAGTGTGTTAGAAAATGAGAGAAGCACATGTAGACAAATGTACCTGTTGGTGCGAAGCAAAATAATAACAAAGCTCTTGTGGATCTGAAAATGGTTGCCATGAAGCACAATTTCTTCCATACAACCGGTCTACATGTGGAGGAAGCATAGGTACCGACTCAAGCCTTGGGCAGCAATCTAACTTAAGATGATATAGCTTAGAAAGATTAGCAATGGAGCTAGCTGGTAGGTTAATAAAATTGTTCCCACTTAGATCTAACTTCCTCAATGATGATAAGCAGCCAAGATCAACAGGAAATGATTCATCGCTAAGATTACAGTAACTTAAATCCAATTCCTCCAAAAAGGAAAAGCGCGACATAGGAGGCAACATCATGCCCGTAGAAACAGGATTCCTCCAAAGCTTCCATCCAAAGGGGGGAGATAAGTTCCACCAGTTGCATTTTGTCTCTCTGTTTCCACTAAAATATAATCTTTTAAGATATTTTAAATGGACAATGGAGGGAGGTACTTCTTTTATTGCTGTTCCACTCACATTAAGCTCCTCCAAATCCTCAAACTTGTCCAAATTCTCTGGCAGCCTAGAAAATTTAGAACAACCTGAAGTTTTGAGAATTGTAAGAGATTTCAAATTGTGAATGGATTTTGGAAGGCAAACAAGATTTTTGCACTCCTCTAAATAAAGCTTTGATAGATTTATCATATTTTCTCCAAACTCTGGAAGCTTTTTAAGTTTTGAACAACCTGAAAGAATGAAAACCTTCAAAGAATCCATGTCCAATCTACTTGAAAGGATTTTAAGATTTACACAATTTCTCAAATCTAATACCATAAGCTTCTTGTGGACTCCAACAGATTGGTGAACCTCAACAAGGTTTATACAGTCTTCGAGAACCAACCGTTCAAGACATGGAACTCCATCAACACTAGGAAATCGAATTAGATCCTCTGAACATTTCAAATCAATCAACTTCAACTTTTCGAAAATCTAATCAAAAGAAAGAAAGCACAGATTTTTTCATTAGCTTTGGAAGGCCTAGCACTAGGATGTATATCATTCTATGTAAGCTCTTTAATAAAGAATAGAATTTTAACCTTTGTTCCATGCCAAAGTTCCTGAATTTTGCTATGATGCATTGTAAGTTCAACAAGTTTATCGAGTTGAACACCAAGTGGCAATTCTTTTAATGGAAATTCCATCCATTCAAGATATTTTAATCCTTCTGAGAGACAATCAAGACCAAGTGGAAGATCTATGTTGTATAGCATCAATAATTTGAGATTACACATCTTTGAGAAGGCTTTAGAGTCCCAACATGCTTCATATCGCAAATTTGGTTTCAAAGCTATAACTTGAATAACCTCAGTTCCCTAAAAAAGGAGACAAAAGAGTTGCATCAATGAAAGAAGGAATGATAGTTAAGAAAGAAATTAAATTAAAATTCATATGGCACACAAGTAAAAGATTTAAAGACGTCAATGCAGTGAAATTAAGCACACCTACCTTATTTTTTATGAATACATCATTAATATCCTCTTGCAACCACAACCTACTACGTTTTCCGAGATCAATAAGAGATTCTTGGATCACAATATGCTTACCCATTTCTTGAAGCAGATCATGCATCCCCAAATGCCATTCACAATATGCATAATATTCAGTTATCAAAGATTTCTCAAGCAGAACATTTATTCCAATGGTTGGATAAAGATCGCATATTTTTAATATATGTGTCACCTTTTGTTTCTCCATCCCCTTAAAGAAGCAAGCTATATTCAAAAATATATTCTTTTCGATGTCATCTAATGCTTCATAACTTATTCGAAGTGTACCTATAATATCTTTATGCTGAACTTTTCTGATCTTATCCAGAGCATTTTCCCATTCAGATACACTTCTTCCACAAAGAAATGAACCCAATACCTTGAGTGCCAAAGGGAGGCCTCCAGCATAATGGACCAAACTTTTAGACAACTCCAGATAACATTGTTGGGGTTGATCTTTAAAAGCTTTCTGGCAAAATAGTTGAAGGGATTCATCACTATTTAAGATTTGAATCTCGTACTTCTCATATACTCCATGTGCAGTAAGCAGATGTCTATCTCTAGTTGTTATCATTACTCTACTCCCTCGACCAAACCATTCTTGATTTCCAGCCAAATTCTCTAATTGGCTATTAGCACTTGCATCATCAAGGACAAGCAAGACTTTTTTGTTGCATAAAAGGTTTCTAATTATTTTCTTGCCCTGATATGAATCTTTGATTTCCATGCCTCTTATTTTCAGATGAGAAAGAAGTTCTCTCTGTAGCTGAACCAGACCATGAATGCTTTCACCAGAAATCTCTCTAACATTTGCAAGAAAGCAACTAACTTCAAATTCGTTGTGGATTCTTTCATAAACAACTCTAGCAAGAGTTGTCTTTCCTATACCGCCCATGCCCCATATGCCTATGAAGCGAACATCCTCTGACCCTCTGCCTAAAAGTGAAAACATGTCTTTCATTTTTGAATCAATTCCAATTAGTCCATCATTAAATGATGGCAATTTAACTTGCAGTTTTCTCCATACTTCAGCTACAAGTTCTTCAATGAGATGTGAGTGGTACCTACACGGAAGAAAAGGACAATTGCAAAAAGTTAAATATGAATTATAAGGAAATATAGGAAAATTAACCAATACAGGTTGTCATATACTTAGTACCATCTACGCAAATTCAAAATATATTCTCAATACTTTTCTAGCTCGCTCATAAGTTGACTTTTTTGGCCACATAACCAGAATTATTTAATTGTAACTTGATTTATGGGTTTTTAATTTATTGCTGCTATTCCACTTAATACCTAAACAATGGCAAGTTAATTACCTATTATTGGAGTCCCATCCAGATAAACTGGCAACTTCTGTTAAGGCATCTCTCCACCTTTTAACCTTGTCTTTGTCTTCTCTAAATCTTTCTTCATGCTTTCTGAATGCTTCACCAAAACTTCCCTTTTGGTGCCTTACATCAGAGCGATCTACATCATAGAAGACTGGGAAAATTTCTCTTCCCAACCCTTTTCTAGATTCTAGAATTTTCTGGAGCTCATCCAAACACCAAGTGGAAGAAGCATATTTTGGGGAGAGAACAACAATTGCAGAGAGAGATTCTTCAATGGCTTTAAGGAGTTGTTCAGAAATAACTTCTCCTCTCTCAAGTTGTTCGTCATCCCTGAAAGTGATGATTCCCTTTATTTGCAAAGTAGCATATAAGTAATCTGTAAAACTTTTGCGCGTGTCTTCTCCCCTAAAACTCAAGAAAACATGATATTTCCATCGTGGGATTGATTTGAAAGAAGAGTTTGAGGAAGATGCTGTTACTTCAGCTCCAAAAGCCATTGAACTCTGAAAGGTCAAATTATATTGTAACTTTGTAAAATCTAAACAAACAAAACTAGGTCAAATTATATGTTGCACGATTTGGTTCACAATGTTCTCACCAGCATTGAGCTATAGTTGGCGCAAATCCTATGAAGCCAGAAGTTATTTTCTTGAGAAATTTAACAAAGAATGATTCCCAATTTACGCAAATAACATGGAAATATAGAATAGGACAATATAATTACCCAAAAATAGATGAAGAGGTTAAAAAAAAAAAACACATAATTCTAACCTTCAGAGGATTATCTGTTATTCCAAACGCCAATTGAGAGTAATTCCAATAATGTTATCTCACAACAAAAACAAGAACTTCAAGCAGCCTCATTGCAAGTGGACTCTGATGAATATGACACTAATAATTAGATACAGTCACGAAAACCCCACATAAATGAGGACCACTATTGTAGGGGTTAACAGTGCAGATTCCAGTCTTTAGAAAGGGACAACCGACAATTTCTTTTTCAGCCAAAGCTGTTTCCCACTCGCCAAAAGTGAGCATTTTCTTTGGTTAATACAAAGAATATTAATGAACTAATTATTCAATATTACAAATAATATTTATATCATTAATAAAATTGATAATTAAAATAATTTATACTATTTCAAATTTTCAATAACGATATGTGAAACAATAAAAATATAGCTTACATTATTTCAATAATTAGTTATACATGTGATATTAAATAATTAATTATATTAATTAGTGAATGCAAAACCTTTGAATAATGCTATACTCGTGGTTTGCATTTGTAAGGCAGAATTGCAAAAAGTATGATGTTAGTAGAAAAGAAATAATTCTCTCCTTTTCAATGAGTTGATTTTGAAAACGGGAGAAAAAGTATGGTTCAAAATTTATGTTTTATTGTGAATTGGGTTGTAGATTAGTTAGTCACAAGACTCTCCTTGCAATAAGAGTGTCTTGTGTTCGAGACCTCCCATTGACAAAATGAGGGTCTCAAAACGCTCTATCACACAAAACATAGTTGTGGATGCTTCGACAGTGGAACCCTTGGAGCAGGGATGACTCGTCCTAGGTTTAGTAAATTTGGCTCTATCCAAAGGTTAGAGTTGGGCCTTGGTGCCTGAGTTACTAAAAAACAATTATGTTTTATTAATCAATTATGTGATAAAGAATAGATAAATTTTCTTGCTCCTCAACGGTTCATTTACACTACTTCAAGTGGAAAATAGGAGTACCAATGCACTAAGCAATGGACGGTTCTGTCATTTATGATATTGGGTTCCAAAGTCTTGAGATTTCTTTGTAAATGGATATATGCATCATTTTAGCACGTAGATTTGAATCTTTAATCTTTTGCCTAAATTATTAAAATATTTCAATATCTCATCACCATACATAATAACTTTTTAAAATTGCAAACTCATCCGACAAAACCTTCACCTTCGCGGATCACCACATCCAATTTAATTTTCCTTAGCCACTAAAGGACCAAAAAATAATTAACAATTCTTGCTTAGAGGAAAGAGAGGCTTTTATTGAGAAATAGTGAGGTGTGTGAGTTAGTGAGAAATTTTCATATATGTTGGTGCTTGAGTACACAACTTTGAAGCATCCTTAGTTTATATAATACACAAAATATCTATCCAATCCCACTTACAATCAAACCATTTTTAGCCAATTGCTGTCTGGAAGAAAGAGCTCTCTCTTAGTTGCAGAAATACCTATCTATGTTTAAAAAAAAAAAAAAAAATTTTTTTTTAGGGAGTACACAACGGGACCACTCTAATTTTTTAAGACCAACATGTTATTAGCTAAAAAAAATGTATCTATATGTGTGTAAATTATGAAGAGGGGTAAATTATGTGAAGCTAAGAACATGTTTGATAAAATGTCTCACAGAGATGAGGTTTCATGGACCACAATAATAGTTGGTTATGTCAATGCCTCAAACTCTCATAGAGCATTGATCTTGTTCTCAAATATGTTGGTTCAGCCAAGACTTCAAATAGACCCATTCATGATTAGTGTTGCACTCAAGGCTTGTGCTCTCAGCATGAATATGTATCATGGAGAATTACTGCATGGGTTTTCAGTGAAATCTGGTTTGATAAACTCAGTATTTGTTGGGAGTGCCCTACTAGACATGTACATGAAAATAGGCAAAATTGAGCAAGGTCGCGAAGCCTTTGAAGAAATGACAGAAAGAAATGTAGTATCATGGACTGCCATTATAGTCCGGCTTGTACACGCCGGTTACAGAGAGGAAGGATTATTGTACTTTTCTCGAATGTGGAGTTCAAAAGTGGGTTGTGATTCATATGCATTTGCCATTGCTTTAAAAGCATCTGCTGATTCAGGTTCTTTACTTCATGGGAAAGCTATACACACACAAACAATAAAAAAAAGGGTAAGATGAGAGCTCTTTTGTTGTTAATTCTCTTGTTACCATGTACAATAAATGTGGGAAACCAGACTACGGCTCGCAATTGTTCAGAAGAATGAGGATGCAGATGTGGTTTCATGGATTACAACATATTTTCTGATGGGTGAAGATGAACATGCAGTGGAAGCATTTAAAAAAAAATGAGAAAATCATATGTCAGTCCCAATGAATACACTTTTTCAGCAGTAATTTCTGCTTGTTCAAATCTTGCTATAGCTGAATGGGGGAAATAGTTGCATGCCCGTCTATTTTCTTCTTTTCGCCACAATTTATTGTAGAAATTAGTTAGAAAAATTCAAATAATACATACTAGCAAATGTAATATTGACCAACTCCAAACATGTTATTAGCTTTGAAGGCGCCATTAGAGAACTCAATGTACAAGTTCAACAATCTGCGCCAACTTTGAAACAGAGAAGTAGAGGGAGAGCCACAGAGAGACAGAAAGGGAGACAACGTTACCGTACTTCTTAAATAGCGTTTGAGCCGACGTTGTGTTATGGGTTGCGCCATATATATGCTCGGTGCGCGGATAATTTTTTGCTTATTATATTCATTGATGAAACTTGAAAGTAAATTCAAATAAAAGAAAAATCTTAGACCATATTAAGTACACTGATTCGTGATTTCATCTAATTGAAATGGTCATTTCTATGTTTGGTAATAAAAAAATAATAATAATAAAGCATTGAATGGTCATTCTTCTATTCCAATGGCTTTAAGGAGTTGTTCGGAAATAACTTCTCCTTTCTCAAGTTGTTCGTCATCCCTGAAAGTGATGATTCCCTTTATTTGCAAAGTAGCATATAAGTAATATGTAAAACTTTTGCGTGTGTCTTCTCCCCTAAAACTCAAGAAAACATGATATTTCCATTGTGGGATTGATTTGAAAGTAGAATTTGAGGAAGATGCTGCTACTTCGGTGCCAAAAGCCATTGAAACTCTGAAAGGTTTTGCCCTTCAGGTTTAGTATCTAATATTCATGTTAAAGCTACCGTGCTTTGAACAAATCATATAGCTACAACATCAAAACCATGTTGTATAGAAAAAGAATCAGATGTAAAATTATCAAAATCATTGAAACTTGATAAAATAAAATAAAAAAAAAATGATGCTGTACAGATTATGAAAAGCTAGAAAAGAAAAAAAAAATAATAATAATTCTAACCTTCACAGGATTATCTGTAATATATAAAACAGTTTTTGCTTATTATTGTAGCAACCGCCAATTGAGAGAATTCCAATAACGTTATCTCAGCACAAAAACAAAAACTCCAAGCAGCCTCGTTGCAAGTGAACTCCGATGAAGATGACACTCATAATTTGATAGTCACAAAAGCTCCACATAATTGAGAACGACTACATATTTAGCCTTACATTAATAGTGCAGATTCCTTTCTTTAATGAAGGGATCAACGATAATTTCTTCATCAGCCAAAGCTGTCTACCACTCGCCAAAACTAAGCATTTTCTTTTGCTAATACAAAGAGAATATTAATGAGCTACCACAAGTGGTATTTACACTTTAAGTAAAATTGATAATTAAAATAATTTATACTATTTATTTCACTTAAAATATATGTCGAACCAATAAAATATACAACTTAGATCATCTCAATAATTAATTATATATTGAAGATGCTGAATATCAGTGAAGAGAATTCTTTCACCTATTTTATTGATGTACTGTGTGTCATATTTATACAATGAGCTAGTAACAGAAAGCTATATATCAATAACAGAATAAAGGAGATACGTGAACCTAATCCTAAGCCTATAGCAGTATTTAAATATTAAAGCTTATCTATACAGTGTTTGCACCAGGCCTATAGCAATATTTAAATATTAAAGCTTATCTATAAAGTGTTTGCATCAGGCCTATAGCAGTATTTAAATATTAAACCTATCTATAAGGTGGTTGCACCAGGTTGAAGCTTTATCTACAACGGAGTTGCACCAATTTCTCTAACACGCCCCCGCAAGATTGGCGTACCATCAAGGACACCAATCTTGGACCGAAGATGACAAAACACAGAGGTGGACAGCGGCTTGGTTAAGATATCTGCAAGTTGGTCTTTGCTTGAGACGTGAAGAATGTGAAGCTGATTTGAGGAGACTTTTTCCCGAACAAAGTGATAGTCAAGAGAGATGTGCTTCATGCGAGAGTGGAAGATTGGATTAGCACATAGATAAGTGACACCTACATTGTCACAGTAAATGATAGGTGGCTGAGTGGTTGCAATGCCAAGCTCTTTGAGTAAGTTAAGCATCCATGATAATTCAGCAGTGGTGGAGGCAACCGCACAATATTCAGATTCTGTGGAGGACCGAGCCACTGATCTTTGTTTCTTGGAGGACCAGGAGACTGTATTTGGTCCCATGAACACCAAATAGCCAGAGGTGGAAGTTCTGTCATTGGGGTTCCCAGCCCAATCTGCATCTGAATAGGCATGCAGCTGAATAGGTGTATGAGAAGACAAATGCAAGCCAAAGTTGATAGTATGTTTGAGATACCGAAGAATACGTTTGAGAGCCTGAAGATGTGTGTGAGTAGGACGATGCATAAATTGAGAGCATTTGTTGACAGCATAGCCAATGTCTGGCCGTGTGAGAGAGAGGTACTGAAGTGCACCTACAACACTTCGATAGTCAGTGGCATTAACAAGGGCAGTACCATCATCAAGTTTGAGAGAAACAGAGGTGGACATAGGCGTTGTAGAGCCTTTTTGCACCAGCCATGTCAGATTTTTCTAAGAGATCCCTGATATATTTTTGCTGAGATAGAAACAGACCACTGCCTGTAGGAATGAACTCAACACCCAAAAAATAGGTTGGCTGGCCGAGGTCCTTGAGGGAGAACCGTTGAGCAAGTTTAGTGCAGAAGGTTTTAAAGAAAGCAGAGTTACTGCCAGTAAGAAGCAGGTCATCAACATAAACTAGAAAATATGCTAAGATGCCATCCTTATTATAAATGAAGAGGGAGCCATCAGATAAAGAATTTATGAAACCGAAAGACAGGAGAAAGTTAGCAAGTTCAGTGTACCAAGCCCTAGGTGCCTGCTTTAAGCCATAGATGGCTTTGTGGAGTTTGCAGACATAATGAGGATGAGCAGGATCAACATGGCCCTGAGGTTGACACATATAGACATCATCATGCAAGGTGCCCTGTAAAAAAGCATTGTTAACGTCCATGTGCTTCAATGGCCAGTGGTGGTGAAGAGCAATGGTGATGACTGCTTTGACGGTCTGGGGCTTAACCACAGGGCTGAAGGTTTCGTGGTAGTCAAGCCCAGGGCGTTGAGAGAAACCCTTGGCTACAAGTCGAGCTTTGTAGCGATCAATGGCACCAGAAGGGAGACGTTTGACTCGGTAGACCCATTTGCACCCAACAAGATTAGCATGAGGTGGTTTGGGAACGAGGGACTAAGTACCATTTCGAAGGAGAGCATCAAGCTCTTGAGACATGGCTAAACGCCATTCCGGGTGTTTACTGGCATGAGTGAAGCATGTGGGTTCAACACTTGGAGGTAGAGGATGTTTGGTGGCAGTGAGGGTGAATGGAGTTTTGGGCTTGAAGATTTTATTTTTGGAGCGGGTAATCATTTGATGGGTAGTGGTGGTGGGAGGGGAAGGATTAGTAGGGGTTGGAGGAGAAGGAGGGGAAGTATTTAAGGCAACAGAAGGAGAGAGTTGTGGAGCATTGGAAGGGGAAGGCAGAGTGTCTTGTGAGACAGAAGAAGTCGAAGGTGTAGGGATAGAAGTGGAGTTTGAGGAGGAAGGTGGCTGTGGTGGAACAAAAAAGGGATAATGAGAATAAGAGATAGACTCAGGAGCAGAAGATGACACTGATGGTGAAGAAGGAGGTGTTTTGAAGGGATAGGAGTTTTCAATGAATTTAACATGTCTCGAAATATAGAACTTGTGGTTGGTATGATCAAAACAAATATATGCATGTTTGTCAGTGGAGTAGCCCAAAAAAGTGCATGGAGTGGAGCATCCATGAAGCTTGGTGATAGAGTAGGGCCGAAGCCAGGGATAGCATAGGCACCCAAAAGCTTTGAAGGAATTATAGTGAGGGGTTTGATGAAAGAGTTTCTGATATGGAGAAGTCATGCGAAGAACTGGTGTGGGGAGGCGATTAATGAGGAAGGTGGCTGTTTGGAAGGCAAAGGTCCAAAAAGAGGGAGGAAGGGAGGCATGATGAAGAAGAGCTAACCCGATTTCAACAATGTGTCAGTGCTTCCTTTCAGCCATACCATCCCTTTCGGGAGTATATGGTGGTGATTGAAAAAAAAAGAAATGCCTTGAGAAAGAAAATAGGATTTTAACTTGAGAAATTCCCCACCATTATCAGAAGAAAATGACTTAATGGTAGTGTGAAAGTAGGATTCAACTAAGCATTTAAAGTGAATAAAAACAGTATAAACATCATATTTGTGTTTAAGAGGATAGAACCAAGTATAGCGAGTAAAATTGTCAATGAAAATCACATAAAACTTATATTGATCAATAGAAGTTTGAGGTGCTGGACCCCATACATCATAAAGAAGTTCTAAAGGTCTAGTAGTCCTAATGCTAGAAGAAGAAAATGGCAGCTTGTGGCTTTTGTTACATGAACAAGAGTTGCAATTAGGAAGCTGGGATGGTAAGGCAAACTGGTTCTGGGCAGCAAGATGATGAAGGACTCGAGAGTGGGGATGACCAAGGCGGTGATGCCAAAGAGAGTCCAAGGACTGGAGTTGTAGTGAGAGAGCATGAGGAGTGGAGGAAGCCCGAGAGACAGCAGTGGGAAAAGGATACGTGCAATCCTTACTCGGGCCTTGCAGAAGGCATGCCCCCGTGTGGAGATCCTTCACAACAAAAGAAGAAGGTAAGAACTCAATGGATACATTATTAGATTTGCAAAATTGTGAAACAGATATGAGATTTTGTTTGATGGAAGGAACGCAATGCACATTATGTAGATGGAAGGTATTGGTGGAAGAGGTAAGAGTGGTAGAACCAAGGTGAGAAATAAGCAAACCTGCACCATTACCAACCATCATGTGATCATTGCCATGATATTCAAGAGGATCATGAAGAGTTGTTGGGGTACTTGTAACATGATGAGAAGCACCAGTGTCAAGCAGCCAGGTGTTAGGATTTAGGGTGGGTTGAGGTGTGGTGAAGTGAGCATGGGGTGATTTTTTTGGTTTAAGGTGTGGAAAAAATTTGTAGCACCGGGAAGCACTGTGTCCAGTTTTGTTGCATAGCTGACACACAGTAGGTGAGGAAAAATCTGGTGTGGATGGGGTAGGAAGAAGAGGTTTGTTGTGGTTGTATGTGGTACGTCTTTTGAATGGAGGTGGTGCTGATTTGTGAGCTATGTTGGCAGTGAGGGGAATGGAGGAAGTGATTGTATCTTCTTTGGTGTTGTAGGTTTCAAAATCTACTAATTTGTCTCGTAATTCTAGGAAGGAAATAGGAGTATCTCTAGCACGGAGAGGACCAGAAATTTCTTTGAAGTCTAAACCCAGTCCATTAAGTGCATAAATAACAAGATCAAGATCGTCAACTGGGGAGGAAATGAGTGCAATCTCATCTGCAATATTTTTTAGTAACTGAAGGTATGCACTAACAGATTGGGTTCCCTTTGTAGCAGTGGAGAGCTTTTGCTTAAGAGACATGAGCCGAGAACGGGATTGATTGGCAAAGAGGGTTTTGAGGTGGTCCCAGGCTTCTTTGGAGGTAGAGGGATTGCCAAGGAGATGTAAGATATCTGGTTCAAGAGAAGAAATAATGGCATGAAGAATGAACTTATCCTGACGAGTCCAAAAAGCATACTCGGGGTTAGGAAGAGTAATGCCTTCGTTGGTTATGGTGCTAGGTGGGCATGGCTTGGAGCCATCAAGGTAAGGGATGAGATTGTGACCATAGAAGAGGGCGTCGACTAACGTACGCCATGAAGAATAATTCAGGTTATTAAGTTTAATGGGGATGTGAGCAGCAGTGAAAGAAACAAGAGTAAGTGCAGGTTGATGAGGTGTGGCGTTCATGAGAGTTTGAGATTGAGCGGTGGAAGAAGAGTCAGAGACGTTGGCCATGGAAGAAATAATTTTTGCTGTTAAGCTGATAGCTCTGATACAATGAAGATGCTGAATATCAGTGAAGAGAATTCTTTCACATATTTTATTGATGTACTGTGTGTCATATTTATACAGTGAGCTAGTAACAGAAAGCTATATATCAGTAACAGAATAAAGGAGATACGTGAACCTAATCCTAAGCCTATAGCAGTATTTAAATATTAAAGCTTATCTATACAGTGTTTGCACCAGGCCTATAGCAATATTTAAATATTAAAGCTTATCTATAAAGTGTTTGCATCAGGCCTATAGCAGTATTTAAATATTAAACCTATCTATAAGGTGGTTGCACCAGGTTGAAGCTTTATCTACAACGGAGTTGCACCAATTTCTCTAACACGCCCCCGCAAGATTGGCGTACCATCAAGGACACCAATCTTGGACCGAAGATGACAAAACACAGAGGTGGACAGCGGCTTGGTTAAGATATCTGCAAGTTGGTCTTTGCTTGAGACGTGAAGAATGCGAAGCTGATTTGAGGAGACTTTTTCCCGAACAAAGTGATAGTCAAGAGAGATGTGCTTCATGCGAGAGTGGAAGACTGGATTAGCACATAGATAAGTGACACCTACATTGTCACAGTAAATGATAGGTGGCTGAGTGGTTGCAATGCCAAGCTCTTTGAGTAAGTTAAGCATCCATGATAATTCAGCAGTGGTGGAGGCAACCGCACGATATTCAGATTCTGTGGAGGACCGAGCCACTGATCTTTGTTTCTTGGAGGACCAGGAGACTGCATTTGGTCCCATGAACACCAAATAGCCAGAGGTGGAAGTTCTGTCATTGGGGTTCCCAGCCCAATCTGCATCCGAATAGGCATGCAGCTGAATAGGTGTATGAGAAGACAAATGCAAGCCAAAGTTGATAGTATGTTTGAGATACCGAAGAATACGTTTGAGAACCTGAAGATGTGTGTGAGTAGGACGATGCATAAATTGAGAGCATTTGTTGACAGCATAGCCAATGTCTGGCCGTGTGAGAGAGAGGTACTGAAGTGCACCTACAACACTTCAATAGTCAGTGGCATTAACAAGGGCAGTACCATCATCAAGTTTGAGAGAAACAGAGGTGGACATAGGCGTTGTAGAGCCTTTTGCACCAGCCATGTCAGATTTTTCTAAGAGATCCCTGATATATTTTTGCTGAGATAGAAACAGACCACTGCCTGTGGGAATGAACTCAACACCCAAAAAATAGGTTGGCTGGCCGAGGTCCTTGAGGGAGAACCGTTGAGCAAGTTTAGTGCAGAAGGTTTTTAAGAAAGCAGAGTTACTGCCAGTAAGAAGCAGGTCATCAACATAAACTAGAAAATATGCTAAGATGCCATCCTTATTATAAATGAAGAGGGAGCCATCAGATAAAGAATTTATGAAACCGAAAGATAGGAGAAAGTTAGCAAGTTCAGTGTACCAAGCCCTAGGTGCCTGCTTTAAGCCATAGATGGCTTTGTGGAGTTTGCAGACATAATGAGGATGAGCAGGATCAACATGGCCCTGAGGTTGACACATATAGACATCATCATGCAAGGTGCCCTGTAAAAAAGCATTGTTAACGTCCATGTGCTTCAATGGCCAGTGGTGGTGAAGAGCAATGGTGATGACTGCTTTGACGGTCTGGGGCTTAACCACAGGGCTGAAGGTTTCGTGGTAGTCAAGCCCAGGGCGTTGAGAGAAACCCTTGGCTACAAGTCGAGCTTTGTAGCGATCAATGGCACCAGAAGGGAGACGTTTGACTCGGTAGACCCATTTGCACCCAACAAGATTAGCATGAGGTGGTTTGGGAACGAGGGACTAAGTACCATTTCGAAGGAGAGCATCAAGCTCTTGAGACATGGCTAAACGCCATTCCGGGTGTTTACTGGCATGAGTGAAGCATGTGGGTTCAACACTTGGAGGTAGAGGATGTTTGGTGGCAGTGAGGGTGAATGGAGTTTTGGGCTTGAAGATTTTATTTTTGGAGCGGGTAATCATTTGATGGGTAGTGGTGGTGGGAGGGGAAGGATTAGTAGGGGTTGGAGGAGAAGGAGGGGAAGTATTTAAGGCAACAGAAGGAGAGAGTTGTGGAGCATTGGAAGGGGAAGGCAGAGTGTCTTGTGAGACAGAAGAAGTCGAAGGTGTAGGGATAGAAGTGGAGTTTGAGGAGGAAGGTGGCTGTGGTGGAACAAAAAAGGGATAATGAGAATAAGAGATAGACTCAGGAGCAGAAGATGACACTGATGGTGAAGAAGGAGGTGTTTTGAAGGGATAGGAGTTTTCAATGAATTTAACATGTCTCGAAATATAGAACTTGTGGTTGGTATGATCAAAACAAATATATGCATGTTTGTCAGTGGAGTAGCCCAAAAAAGTGCATGGAGTGGAGCATCCATGAAGCTTGGTGAGAGAGTAGGGCCGAAGCCAGGGATAGCATAGGCACCCAAAAGCTTTGAAGGAATTATAGTGAGGGGTTTGATGAAAGAGTTTCTGATATGGAGAAGTCATGCGAAGAACTGGTGTGGGGAGGCGATTAATGAGGAAGGTGGCTGTTTGGAAGGCAAAGGTCCAAAAAGAGGGAGGAAGGGAGGCATGATGAAGAAGAGCTAACCCGATTTCAACAATGTGTCGGTGCTTCCTTTCAGCCATACCATTCCTTTCGGGAGTATATGGTGGTGATTGAAAAAAAAGAAATGCCTTGAGAAAGAAAATAGGATTTTAACTTGAGAAATTCCCCACCATTATCAGAAGAAAATGACTTAATGGTAGTGTGAAAGTAGGATTCAACTAAGCGTTTAAAGTGAATAAAAACAGTATAAACATCAGATTTGTGTTTAAGAGGATAGAACCAAGTATAGCAAGTAAAATTGTCAATGAAAATCACATAAAACTTATATTGATCTATAGAAGTTTGAGGTGCTGGACCCCATACATCATAAAGAAGTTCTAAAGGTCTAGTAGTCCTAATGCTAGAAGAAGAAAATGGCAGCTTGTGGCTTTTGTTACATGAACAAGAGTTGCAATTAGGAAGCTGGGATGGTAAGGCAAACTGGTTCTGGGTAGCAAGATGATGAAGGACTCGAGAGTGGGGATGACCAAGGCGGTGATGCCAAAGAGAGTCCAAGGACTGGAGTTGTAGTGAGAGAGCATGAGGAGTGGAGGAAGCCCGAGAGACAGCAGTGGGAAAAGGATACGTGCAATCCTTACTCGGGCCTTACAGAAGGCACGCCCCCGTGTGGAGATCCTTCACAACAAAAGAAGAAGGTAAGAACTCAATGGATACATTATTAGATTTGCAAAATTGTGAAACAGATATGAGATTTTGTTTGATGGAAGGAACGCAATGCACATTATGTAGATGGAAGGTATTGGTGGAAGAGGTAAGAGTGGTAGAACCAAGGTGAGAAATAAGCAAACCTGCACTATTACCAACCATCATGTGATCATTGCCATGATATTCAAGAGGATCATGAAGAGTTGTTGGGGTACTTGTAACATGATGAGAAGCACCAGTGTCAAGCAGCCAGGTGTTAGGATTTAGGGTGGGTTGAGGTGTGGTGAAGTGAGCATGGGGTGATTTTTTTGGTTTAAGGTGTGGAAAAAATTTGTAGCACCGGGAAGCACTGTGTCCAGTTTTGTTGCATAGCTGACACACAGTAGGTGAGGAAAAATCTGGTGTGGATGGGGTAGGAAGAAGAGGTTTGTTGTGGTTGTATGTGGTACGTCTTTTGAATGGAGGTGGTGCTGATTTGTGAGCTATGTTGGCAGTGAGGGGAATGGAGGAAGTGATTGTATCTTCTTTGGTGTTGTAGGTTTCAAAATCTACTAATTTGTCTAGTAATTCTAAGAAGGAAATAGGAGTATCTTTAGCACGGAGAGGACCAGAAATTTCTTTGAAGTCTAAAACCAGTCCATTAAGTGCATAAATAACAAGATCAAGATCGTCAACTGGGGAGGAAATGAGTGCAATCTCATCTGCAATATTTTTTAGTAACTGAAGGTATGCACTAACAGATTGGGTTCCCTTTGTAGCAGTGGAGAGCTTTTGCTTAAGAGACATGAGCCGAGAACGGGATTGATTGGCAAAGAGGGTTTTGAGGTGGTCCCAGGCTTCTTTGGAGGTAGAGGGATTGCCAAGGAGATGTAAGATATCTGGTTCAAGAGAAGAAATAATGGCATGAAGAAAGAACTTATCCTGACGAGTCCAAAAAGCATACTCGGGGTTAGGAAGAGTAATGCCTTCGTTGGTTATGGTGCTAGGTGGGCATGGCTTGGAGCCATCAAGGTAAGGGATGAGATTGTGACCATAGAAGAGGGCGTCGACTAACGTACGCCATGAAGAATAATTCAGGTTATTAAGTTTAATGGGGATGTGAGCAGCAGTGAAAGAAACAAGAGTAAGTGCAGGTTGATGAGGTGTGGCGTTCATGAGAGTTTGAGATTAAGCGGTGGAAGAAGAGTCAGAAACGTTGGCCATGGAAGAAATAATTTTTGCTGTTAAGCTGATAGCTCNAAAGCGATATTGAGAATTTCATTGGCTATACTAGTACCTCTAGCATAACCAATAAATTTATCCTTCACTTCAGGAACATTAGGAAAAATTGTCAACACAATTATTCCCTAATTTAATCCGTCACCGGGGTTTAATTTTGTTTACAACAAAGAGAATTAAGTATAATATGAAATGCATAAAGCATAAAAATAAAACAAACAAAGACCCTCGNTAAGATAAAAAGTAATAATAACAATAAGTAAAGAATAAATAAAAATTATAAAATAAATAAATTAATTAAAATGATCCAAAACAAGCAAATAAACATATTTGGGCCAAATTCTATTTTAGCCCAATTAATTATTACAACAACATCAAAGAAATGAAAATAAAAGTAGTATGTGAAATAAACAAGCCCAAACAAATTAACAACCTAAAAGCTATCACACTAAATAAGCAAAATAAAGTGGCCCACGAATTTTGGTCCAAACAAAATAACAACCCAAAAGTAACACACCTAACTTAGCAAAATAAAGAGGCCCATGAATTTAACTACATAAACCCAAATAAATAACAAAAAAAAGCTACTACACTTGATGGACCAGACCCAAATAGCAAATAAAAAGAAAAACTAAATGATAGAAACCCAAATTCGGCCCACTAACTTACTAACTCAGAAAAAAGGGCCAAATAGCCCATACTAATACTAACAAAACCAAAAGCCATATTCAAATACCTAAACAAACCAATATACACTTAAAAAAGGAATTAGTAAATGAGCTTTAAAAGAGGAAATCAAATAGCAGAATAGGACCATGCAATAACGAGAGAAACAAAGAGGAAAATAGAGGGGGCAGAGTAAATGGGGAGAAACGCAGGGGAGAAAGAGAGTTTTCCTCCTGTGTTTGGAGCTCAAAAAAAATGGTTCTTTCCCACTTAATCAGTGTGCTAAAGTAAGGATCTTTCTTTCTATTTTACTCTTTCTTCCAAAATCTTTCTACCTTTCTCTCTCAATCTATGTTTCTCTCTTTAGAAAAATGAGTTTCTCTCTCTAACTTGGCTTCTCCTTCCAATTGATTGCTTTCTTTCTAATTGAGTTTCTATTGTGCTTTGCCTTTGATTTCATGCATGCACCTAAAAATTTTAATTTCTAGGTTTTGCTTTCTTTAACAAATTGGGGATTTGGGAAATTCGAATATAATTTATAAAGGGAGTTGATTCTCTCTTTTTCTTCTCTGGTACCTTTGTCTTAATAATCCTTGCCTTTGAAACAAAATGGAGAAGACAAGAGATTTTCCTTTTTTTTTTACTTATATATGTAGAAATGACAGAAAGAAATGTAGTATCATGGACTGCCATTATAGTCGGGCTTGTACACGCCGGTTACAGAAAGGAAGGATTATTGTACTTTTCTCGAATGTGGAGTTCAAAAGTGGGTTGTGATTCATATGCATTTGCCATTGCTTTAAAAGCATCTGCTGATTCAGGTTCTTTACTTCATGGGAAAGCTATACACGCNAAAAAAAAAAAAAAAAAAAAAAAAAAAAAGGGTAAGATGAGAGTTCTTTTGTTGTTAATTCTCTTGTTACCATGTACAATAAATGTGGGAAACCAGACTACGGCTCGCAATTGTTCAAAAGAATGAGGATGCAGATGTGGTTTCATGGATTACAACATATTTTCTGATGGGTGAAGATGAACATGCAGTGGAAGCATTTAAAAAAAAAATGAGAAAATCATATGTCAGTCCCAATGAATACACTTTTTCAGCAGTAATTTCTGCTTGTTCAAATCTTGCTATAGCTGAATGGGGGAAATAGTTGCATGCCCGTCTATTTTCTTCTTTTCGCCACAATTTATTGTAGAAATTAGTTAGAAAAATTCAAATAATACATACTAGCAAATGTAATATTGACCAACTCCAAGCATGTTATTAGCTTTGAAGGCGCCATTAGAGAACTCAATGTACAAGTTCAACAATCTGCGCCAACTTTGAAACAGAGAAGTAGAGGGAGAGCCACAGGGAGACAGAAAGGGAGACAACGTTACCGTACTTCTTAAATAGCGTTTGAGCCGACGTTGTGTTATGGGTTGCGCCATATATATGCTCGGTGCGCGGATAATTTTTTGCTTATTATATTCGTTGATGAAACTTGAAAGTAAATTCAAATAAAAGAAAAATCTTAGACCATATTTAGTACACTGAATCGTGATTTCATCTAATTGAAATGGTCATTTCTATGTTTGGTAATAAAAAAATAATAATAATAAAGCATTGAATGGTCATTCTTCTATTCCAATGGCTTTAAGGAGTTGTTCGGAAATAACTTCTCCTTTCTCAAGTTGTTCGTCATCCCTGAAAGTGATGATTCCCTTTATTTGCAAAGTAGCATATAAGTAATCTGTAAAACTTTTGCGTGTGTCTTCTCCCCTAAAACTCAAGAAAACATGATATTTCCATTGTGGGATTGATTTGAAAGTAGAATTTGAGGAAGATGCTTCTACTTCGGTGCCAAAAGCCATTGAAACTCTGAAAGGTTTTGCCCTTCAGGTTTAGTATCTAATATTAATGTTAAAGCTACCGTGCTTTGAACAAATCATATAGCTACAACATCAAAACCATGTTGTATAGAAAAAGAATCAGATGTAAAATTATCAAAATCATTGAAACTTGATAAAAAAAAAAAAATGATGCTGTACAGATTATGAAAAGCTAGAAAAGAAAAAAATAATAATAATAATAATTCTAACCTTCACAGGATTATCTGTAATATATAAAACAGTTTTTGCTTATTGTTGTAGCAACCGCCAATTGAGAGAATTCCAATAACGTTATCTCAGCACAAAAACAAAAACTCCAAGCAGCCTCGTTGCAAGTGAACTCCGATGAAGATGACACTCATAATTTGATAGTCACAAAAGCTCCACATAATTGAGAACGACTACATATTTAGCCTTACATTAATAGTGCAGATTCCTTTCTTTAATGAAGGGATCAACGATAATTTCTTCATCAGCCAAAGCTGTCTACCACTCGCCAAAACTAAGCATTTTCTTTTGCTAATACAAAGAGAATATTAATGAGCTACCACAAGTGGTATTTACACTTTAAGTAAAATTGATAATTAAAATAATTTATACTATTTATTTCACTTAAAATATATGTCGAACCAATAAAATATACAACTTAGATCATCTCAATAATTAATTATATATTGAAGATGCTGAATATCAGTGAAGAGAATTCTTTCACCTATTTTATTGATGTACTGTGTGTCATATTTATACAGTGAGCTAGTAACAGAAAGCTATATATCAGTAACAGAATAAAGGAGATACGTGAACCTAATCCTAAGCCTATAGCAGTATTTAAATATTAAAGCTTATCTATACAGTGTTTGCACCAGGCCTATAGCAATATTTAAATATTAAAGCTTATCTATAAAGTGTTTGCATCAGGCCTATAGCAGTATTTAAATATTAAACCTATCTATAAGGTGGTTGCACCAGGTTGAAGCTTTATCTACAACGGAGTTGCACCAATTTCTCTAACACGCCCCCGCAAGATTGGCGTACCATCAAGGACACCAATCTTGGACCGAAGATGACAAAACACAGAGGTGGACAGCAGCTTGGTTAAGATATCTGCAAGTTGGTCTTTGCTTGAGACGTGAAGAATGCGAAGCTGATTTGAGGAGACTTTTTCCCGAACAAAGTGATAGTCAAGAGAGATGTGCTTCATGCGAGAGTGGAAGACTGGATTAGCACATAGATAAGTGACACCTACATTGTCACAGTAAATGATAGGTGGCTGAGTGGTTGCAATGCCAAGCTCTTTGAGTAAGTTAAGCATCCATGATAATTCAGCAGTGGTGGAGGCAACCGCACGATATTCAGATTCTGTGGAGGACCGAGCCACTGATCTTTGTTTCTTGGAGGACCAGGAGACTGCATTTGGTCCCATGAACACCAAATAGCCAGAGGTGGAAGTTCTGTCATTGGGGTTCCCAGCCCAATCTGCATCCGAATAGGCATGCAGCTGAATAGGTGTATGAGAAGACAAATGCAAGCCAAAGTTGATAGTATGTTTGAGATACCGAAGAATACGTTTGAGAACCTGAAGATGTGTGTGAGTAGGACGATGCATAAATTGAGAGCATTTGTTGACAGCATAGCCAATGTCTGGCCGTGTGAGAGAGAGGTACTGAAGTGCACCTACAACACTTCAATAGTCAGTGGCATTAACAAGGGCAGTACCATCATCAAGTTTGAGAGAAACAGAGGTGGACATAGGCGTTGTAGAGCCTTTTGCACCAGCCATGTCAGATTTTTCTAAGAGATCCCTGATATATTTTTGCTGAGATAGAAACAGACCACTGCCTGTGGGAATGAACTCAACACTCAAAAAATAGGTTGGCTGGCCGAGGTCCTTGAGGGAGAACCGTTGAGCAAGTTTAGTGCAGAAGGTTTTTAAGAAAGCAGAGTTACTGC
>QAOA01000585.1:0-43512 GCA_003255065.1 Cercis canadensis | reverse complement strand
AATATTATATAGATATAAATATAAATGTATTTATTTGGGTTTTAAATGCTTTGATTATTTGACTTTTGGCCAACAATAATATCCCTTATATTTGGCTGGAGATTGAAACCTTTTATGGCTTTTATTTTGTAATATTAAAGGCTAATTGGCTAATCTATTTAAGACAATAATATTAGCCATTATGTGGCTAATTGGTCCCACCTCTTTTATAGCCAACATTCAGCTTTGATCAAGGAATTATATTCCTTGACTAGCTTGTGCCTAAAGGGTCTCTACCTATTCTATATATTTGTGCATCTAGATACAATTGTGAATAGGAAGAAATCTGATTATCTTCTGTGTGTGTGTGTCTTCATACTTATGTGTTGTGCTATATGTGAGTAAACACTTGGGTAGAGAAGGGTGTTGGAGAGAGTCATTTCCTCCTATTTGTGCAGAATATTAGAGAATAAATGGTGTGGTCACTGGGCCATTGTATCCTGGAGATAACGTGTGTAGAACTCACTGCACCTGGTAAAGATACTAAGAATCACCTACGAGAGGCGTGAATTGTTTTAGAAAAAGTGAGATACCTGTGTTTTATCCTAGTGCCACATCTCTAATTTTATCTACCATATTGTTATTATTTGTATTTTATTTCTATTTTTGTAAGCTTGAGAACAACATATATTTTTAAAAGGTGTGGACATGAAGAGACTTTGCTGCAGTAGCATCGCCTAAGGCTGTCATCTCATGTTCCCAGGATTGAGCCTAGGCACCCCCGCTCCTCTAGCACACATAGTGCGCTAGTCTCTATCTACAAGATAAAAGAAAAATGGTGTGGACCTATCTTTTTCCTTTTTTCTAATATACACAATTTTTTCTTTTATCACAACTTCTCACAAAACTATATTATCTCATACAATTTGAACTCAACTAGTGACACTTACACTTTTTCTTATCAAGCTTGTATTATGTCATAACGTAATCTATGTACAATTATGTAAACAAAATCTGTAATTTTATCATTTTTCCCATCATTCTTTTGGCATGCTTTTCTTTTCCGTTGGAGTCTTGTTTTTTTTTTTTTTTTTCCTAGTAAGTAGTAGAGTTGGTATTTGTTTCTGAAAAAAGGACGCACAAGCACAAGTGTTAGAATTTGAAGGAAAAGATTCTCAAGTTCATGCACAAATAAAATAACTAAAATATCCTGTGATCTATGTGGTTATATTTTTATTTATGTAGTTATTATTTATAAAATATGTGATTATCATGTTAAATATAAATAGCATATCCAAATGGCTGGGAGGTATTTTAGTAACCTCACATGTGTGAATCATTGAATGGTTTTTTTTTTCAACTCTCTCATTCTCATGTTCTCATCCCTTTTTTGTCAAACTTCATTCCAAAGAATCAAACATGCCCTTAATATCATGCGGACTAATGATGAGGGCTTTAATAGTATACATGAGATTTTAGATATTTTAAATCTTCATATTGTCTTATTCTAAAAGAATAATTACCTCATTACCAAATATAGTCTAGTGACAATGGATTTAGATAGTCTGTAAAAAGTTTTTTTGATTTCAACCTTTGTGCCAATAACTTGTGGCTCTAATGGCACAACAATTAGTGCATGCATATTGATTCAAACTTAAACTTATTTTTTTGTTACATATGGGCGTCTTGCACTGGAAAAATGGGAAGGAGAGCATGTGGCATAAATAGAGCTCTTGACACTAAATATTATATTTTATTGACTAGCAGTTGTGCCATAAAACCCATGGATCATTGACAAAAGTAAATCACTTTTTCGAAGTACAACTATGTACACACTAATGCTCATCGTCTCATCATTGGATAATTTAGAATTCTTCCAAATCAAATGTTTAAAGCATTGGACCAATTTATCTTTAATTTAAATTATTTGTGCATAAAATCTGAATATTCTGCCTAATTATCACTTTTTATTTCGCTTGTTTATGATAGCATGCCAAGTTACGTTTAAAATAAACGGTTTCTTTTTCCAAAAAAATTGTTCTTATTGCAAAATGGGTATTGATAGAAATGGGTATCCATGCCAAATGTTGCGTGCAAGACTTACCCAAATAATATTGTTTAGTCATTCCAACCCATACTTAGTATTTCTTTATATTCATTTAGTCTGTACAGTAAGTAACTACCTACAAACACATCAAAATATTCTTTTTTTCAAACTAAATCCCAATTTAAAATTTTTTGTATAGATTAATTAAAATTATAGAACATATAAAAATTTATTTTAGATAGAAAGGAAAACCTTTGGGACATGCAGAACTACATGCACAACGGCTGGTATATAATAATCTCAACCATTTTTCTACATTTTGCTAAGTTGTACTTTAGAGCATTTGGATCCTTATCAGATGACCAAAACGCAGAAAATTAGTAAAACCGAAAAACCAAAGAGAAAATAGAATAACAGAAGATCAAAGAATTGACCAATGTTTTATCCCATAACATATTAATTAGTGACATATGAATTCTTGAAAAAATTCTTAAGATCTTCCGGAGTACTACACCACGTAGACACAAACAAATAGTTTTATTGGTCGAACCCATACCTAAAATCCAATAAAACTACCCATTTGTGCGCAAGAATTATCTGAATTCTTGGCTGTTTTTCTTAATTCTTGGCTGTTTAGGCCTGAATTCAATGCCTTCAATGATAATGCCACCCTTAAGAGCTTCCTTTTCAAATAGTCTACAAACCACCGAGCCATTCTCTCCGTATCCATTGAAGAACTCTCCCATCTCAACCTCCATCCATCCATTTCCTCTAGAGTGAATAAATTTACTTGGACGGTCTAGGAACACTCTTTTATGAGACCCGTTTTTACTTCCGTCAAAATTGACACTCAACTTCATAGGTCTCTCATCGAATCCACATGGTCCATACAACCTAAACTTATAGACCAGGAATACACCGTATGTGGTTTTTGGAGATAAAAGTTTAGTGTCTATTCTTCCTTTAACTTCAAGCCACCATACACTATAGAGTTCTGCCACTTGGGGAAATCTGTACATGTAGATTAATCACATATAATCACTCCCACAACATTACTGAAGGTATTGGTATGTAGCAACATCACACATAATGACAATTACAGATAATGAAAGTGGACAAAAAGAGATGAAAGCGAACCTGGAATTTGGATTAGTGTTCCATACCCAGTACGATGAATTTTCTCCCCAACTAATTGCAAGCCCCTTTGCACCAATCATATAGCACTTTTTACCACTCTCTTTCTTCAAGGAAAAACTCTGTACAACACTTACCAGTGTTACCATTATACATAGTGGAGAGTTCTAATTGAAATGAAAGCAAGTTAAAAAGACCGTCGTACCTAGTGTCATAATAAAATATGATAGGGAAAGTTAGAACAATTTGTACTCTTGTAAGATATTGTAAGTTATAAAAGAATCAAAATATTGCATATTGAGGGCTGCACTTTGGGATACAATAAAGCATACCATGGACCCAATCACAAATCAGATGCACATCTATGTAATTGAATTAAGTGCAAAAAAGTTCAATTAGGTGTTTTGAAGTCTAAACCATAAAATTAGGTACCAATGGAATACCATTTAAAACTCTAAACAGAAAATAAATAAACTCCCACCAATTTCTATAGATTGCATTTTTTGGTGTGGTTGCACTCACGGTTGTATTGTGCATTTATGGACAAATGCATCATCTGCTGACAATAATTCCAACAAAGTGCAGTTGTAGACCAGAACTTTAAAACCATGACTTTTTTCTTTTACAAACAATCAGATAGCTAAATTATTAAAAAACTAAAAACTAAAAGAATCGATAAAATATAATTTTTCATCCAAAAAAAAAAAATAGAATTTTATGTATTCATTTTCCCCGAAAAAAATTAATCAGAACGAAATTGCACAACAAGAATTACAATCCAATAAATGAAATACAAAATTAGCATTCTTTATCAGAGCCAAATCATTCAGAAAAGGAGCAGCACATTGGGTATTATAAGCAAAGAAGATAAGGAGATAGCATCATCAGGGTGATAGGGTCCCTGCAAAAGAGAAATCAATATAACGGCACCTCTTTTTTATGCACATGATGATCATGGGTGTTAATTACAATATAGTTTTTGTCAGAAAATGATGAAATCGGCAACTTCACTAAATATTTCAGTTCCAAGTTTTGTGACCAATACTCATTACTCCTTAGCATTTAGGGTTCCCAATAAAGAACAAGAGACGATTTCCAGCGAGGAAATTTGAGTTGTATTCTTACCATATTATGATCGGGATATCAATATAACGGCACCTCTTTTTTATGCACATGATGATCATGGGTATTAATTACAATATAGTTTTTGTCAGAAAATGATGAAATCGGCAACTTCACTAAATATTTCAGAAATTCCAAGTTTTGTGACCAATACTCATTACTCCTTAGCATTTAGGGTTCCCAATAAAGAACAAGAGACGATTGCCAGCGAGGAAATTTGAGTTGTATTCTTACCATATTATGATCGGGAAGAAGAATAGGATGATCGCAGAGATGAAGGAAAAGTTCTTTCTTGGACAAAGAATTCAATTGGGGAGATGAGGAATTTGAGACGATATGCCCACATTCCGATGGCAGAAACTGTTTCCACACATCATCTGAATCTGCAATTGCTTTGAAGTCAGAAGAGACAACTGAAGATCTGGAGGCATCCTTAGGACATGTAAAGCAAATTATGGTGGACATGCATTCTTTGGGCAAAACCTCCGTGATATCCATTTTTTTGTTTTTCTCTATTCTCAGAAGTCAGAATAAAGAGACGCAGAGAAGAGGGAAAGAGAGATCAAGAATAGCATCGTGAATTTGAGTCTTGCACGTTCAAAATTTAAGCTTAGCCAATAAAAAATTGGTTTAAGCCCTCAATTTTGAGACAGGTTTAAAGATTGAGCTTTTTTTTTTTAGTACTTTTGACTACGGTTTTGGATTTAAACACAAAATTTATAAGCCTGAAAAATGACTTTAGTACTATTTAACTACAAGCTATTTGATAAAAATTGAGCTTTCTAGTCAACCTGTTAGCGGCTCAATTATTAAACGGGGTAGCGCGATTTTATTTTAATTTTATTTTTCACTCATTTTTTAATTATTTTTTGATGTTTCAGTTATTTGAAAATTTATGTCAAATAGGTATTTTCATCCCTCAATTTTAGTTCAGATTTCAATTTCGTATCCATTTTTTTGTTTTTCTCTATTCTCAGAAGTCAGAATAAAGAGATGCAGAGAAGAGGGAAAGAGAGATCAAGAATAGCATCGTGAATTTGAGTCTTGCACGTTCAAAATTTAAGCTTAGCCAATAAAAAAATGGTTTAAGCCCTCAATTTTGAGACAGGTTTAAAAATTGAGCTTTCTTTTTTAGTATTTTTGACTACGGTTTTTGATTTAAACACAAAATTTATAAGTCTAAAAAATGACTTTAGTACTATTTAACTACAAGCTATTTGATAAAAATTGAGCTTTCTAGTCAACCTGTTAGCGGCTCAATTATTAAACGAGTCAGCGCAATTTTATTTTAATTTTATTTTTCACTCATTTTTTAATTATTTTTTGATGTTTCAGTTATTTTAAAATTTATGTCAAATAGGTATTTTCATCCCTCAATTTTAGTTCAGATTTCAATTTCGTCCTAGAACTTTTTTTTTTGTTTCATTTTAGCCCCAAATACTAACATAATGCACCAGTTTAATTTTTTATTTTTAAATTACTATTTAATTCCAAAAATAATAATAAAATAAAATTATTTGAGCCAGCACGTTTATATATAGAGCTTTATTGGGCTAAACTAGGACGTCAAAAATTAAGCCGAATTAAAATTGTAGGTTTTTTTGACCCGATTCAATATTACACTGCTAGTCTAGGAGCTATATGATGAGTCAAGCATATACTACTATAAGAAAGAATCATGGGTCATTGTATGTACACCATTCTATGACATTCTCCTAAATGTTAACAAATCTTGTTTGGCAAGGTTGGGTTATTTTTATTTATTAATTAATTTACTAGAGGCTACACAATAAGAATAGCCTATCACATGTTGAATTCTATCCTTTCATATCCTTACTTAGAAAATCTACCTCTATCTAATGTAATCAAAAATTTAATTATTGTAAAACTCAAAAATAAGACTCCTATTTACAGTGACAGGAGATTACTAGACAATTCTACTTATTTAAGAAAAATAGGGTTTTTCACACCCTAATTTTATTTTTAATGTCATTTTCCTCTCCGAAAACTTTGTTTGGTTCCAATTTAAGAAAAATAGAAGCAAACAAAGTTTTGGGACGAAAATAAAATCAAGGGAAAATTAAAGCAATGGCATGAAAAAGCTTCTTTTGCCTTTATTTTAGCACTAATCCACTTCCCTATGTCAAGGACACTAATATAGAGACCATTACTCTTAAACTCTTATAACTGACTCACTAATGACTAAACAAGTGCCTTATTTTATGCATCTAGTAGCTTATTACATGAAGGAGTTAGCATCCTAGAAAATTTTGAATTAATTTCTAACACCCCATTTATTTCTGAGTTTTCCAATTTTTAATTTTTGTGCTATATATCTTTGTCTACTACCTAAATCTTCATCTTTGTCTTAGCATGTTTGAATGCCAGCTACAAGATCTTCCTTTCCTCCTTTGTGATGGCTGGCACGCTTTCTGTGGTTGATATCTTGGCTGTTCTTCTTTATTATAGGCTGCATCATCTCTTCTTCATCTTTAATTTCTTCTGTATCTTCAAGTTATCATAGATGCTGACACCTTTACTCCAAAACTTCTTCATGCAATCCGCTANTCTTTGTCTTAGCATGTTTGAATGCCAGCTACAAGATCTTCCTTTCCTCCTTTGTGATGGCTGGCACGCTTTCTGTGGTTGATATCTTGGCTGTTCTTCTTTATTATAGGCTGCATCATCTCTTCTTCATCTTTAATTTCTTCTGTATCTTCAAGTTATCATAGATGCTGACACCTTTACTCCAAAACTTCATGCAATCCGCTATCTAGGCTCAAACTTCTCCAAAAATTCTTCGAATGTTACGAAACTTCTTCACATACAATTAATCTCCAAAGATTCTTTAAATTTCTAAAAACTTATAGAACCTTTGATCTTAATCTCCTAAAATTTTGTTTTTGATACTCCTCAAAAAACTTATAGAACTTTTTGCCCATGACTCCCTATAGATCTCATTTGCTCTAATGCCACTGTTAGAAAATATGGAGAGTAGAACTGATAAGTTTTATTCATCTGAGGAGAACTTGGTACATTTTACTGGAAAACAAAAAAATAATACTCCTGTTTATAGTGAGATAGGAGATTATTTTCTGAGGGAGCAAATTGAAACTACCACTCTCCAATTGCGTGTGCTGTGAAATGGATAAAGTTCTTCAAGTTTGCACAATTTAACGTACGATGCAGTTGTGGCAAAATGGATTTGACAGAAATGGGTTTTGTGCTATGACATGACATGTAACCTAATATATAAACTCTTACAAGTGTTCTAATTAATGTGGTTTTTCTAAATATTATGATTTTCTTAGACATAGTGATAAGGTAATTGTTCGAGGCAAGGGAAACTCCAGAAAATAGAGAAAGAAGGATAAAAGAAGTACTGGATAATTCTGGTTACTTCATTCATTATCACTGTAGTTTTTATAACTCCCAGGCATACAATATCTCCTGAATTCTAGGCAAGATCTAACACACTCAACCAATTAAACTTGACAGTTATATATTCCTATACTACCATATTCCCCCTTTACATCAGCATAACCACCCTTAGTGAATATAGTCATTCCATCCATAAGGCCTCTTGGTCACCTTGCATGGTTTTATAGTTATTGCTGGAATTGTCTCTTGTGTGGCTGCACTGCTGCTATCATTCCGTTGGGCTTCCAGAAACACCTTGTCCTCAAGGTGGAAGGAAGGAAACTTTTGTTGGAAATCAGACAAAGTTTCTCATGAAGCTTCCTCAGGAAAAAGTCCCTCCCATGGCATCAATACCAGAACTTGTAGCCTAATTAAGAATGGTTGAAGTTCTTATGAAATTAATTTGATGTTTATCTTTTCCAATTGAGCATTCATCTGCATTCTTAATGCCTCTAATTAATTGGCCAATAATTTAGATGATTAGTTAATCACAATGAGACTAGAAGAACATTTGTGTGTTTAGTTCATTGAGATTTATGCCCTAGGTTGCATGTAGGATAGGAATATACCTCCATGGCCTAGGTAATCAATTAAGAGATCCATACAACCTAATGAATCTATAGTTATTATAACTCGTATAGGAATATACAAGGTTAGTAATTAGGGATATTTCCACTAGACATTGGGAGAGGCTAGTGGATGAATTAGGGAATCTTGATTAGCAATTAGGAAGATAAATTGATATTAATGACATGATGAATGAAAACCAGGATTAATTTTGGTGAAATTGGAGTCCTAGGCTTTTCTCTCTTGTTAAGTTCATCATTTTAGTTATCTTAGCTCATTTTCAGCTCATTTAAAGTTCTTTCTTGAAAATTCTTCATACTTATTGATTAGATAAAATTGAGACTAACCTAATTTTGGTAGTTAATAACATTAGTCCTCGTGGGAACGATAACTCACTCTCATCTTATTACTTGGAAACGATAACGTGCACTTGTGTTAGGATTTTTCACAACAGTTGATAGGGAAGCAAGTTCTGGTAGGCAAGGTAGGATATTTTCTCTTTGTGAGTTGAAAACTTTAAGTTTAAAAATTGAAGTAGATGGTTTTCTCTCTCCTCTTTACCAATATGCTTTGTTTTTACCTATAGAGAGCAGTGACCGAAGACATGAAATTGACTATTGGGTTAGTCCTTTAGGTGATATGAGACAATGGGTGGGTGAAGAGGTTCTTGATACCTGCTCATCATATAGACATTCGGACGCAGTGAGTGAGGATTTAGACAATTTTGACTGGGTTAATAAGGAAAAATTGGTTGTAAGAATTTCTGTTTATAGTACCCATTCTGTATGTGCTCCTCATGCCCGTGGCCGATCCTCTTTTACCATGTACAATTATGTTATTAAGCATGCTAATATTAGTCTTCCATTTACTCCCTTCCAAGTGCTTATCCTTCATTTTTTGAGAGTCGCTCCTTCTCAATTTCATCCCAACTCTTAGGGGTATATGTGAGCTTTTGAGATGCTGTGTGACTAGCTGAGATTGGTTGCTTGCACTAGGTCCTTTTTATTTTTTTTATTTTTTTTTAAGATAGCTTCCCCCATTGGTGGTTGGGTATCCTTAGGAGCGATACGAGATAGAAAATTTCTGCAATTGCTGACTTCTTCCGCGAAAAGGTGGAAGGAGTTATTTTTTCGGATTCGCTTGAAGAGTAAGGATGGTACCACAACCTTTTTTTTGTAATGATAATGGTAAATTGTTGTTTCCCTTCAATTGGTATAGTAACGTACGAATCTCCTCCAAAGCTATCAGATTGTGATCTAGCAGTTCAACGTACTATTTATGTCTTTTCTCACTTAATCTCTTCTCCACTAAAATTATTGGATATTTTAGGTAGGTTTATTTATTTATTTATTTTTTTTTTTGGCGAGGATGAACAGTAACTCGGTGAACAATGTTTTTTGGGGAGGATGAACAATAACTTTTTTTATTTTTTTTGTTTTTTTTCATTAGTATGGGCAAGCTTAGCCCTTTCTATTTTATTAATCTTAATCTTCCAATTTTATTTTTACAGGTGGAGATATGCCTCGTGTTAACATAAAGAAAATTCTGCAGAGGAAGAGTGAACAAAGAGAAGGTTCTAGTGATAAAGGAAAGGCTCCAGTCAAAAGTCCTCCATTGCGAAGGACTAGTCCATTGTGTCGTGGAGGCCGTGTTCACTCACGCATGGCCCATGGATTTTCCTCTAGGGGTCAAGAGACAATTTCTCCAACTCCTACACCTATTATCCTGCCTATTTCCTTGCCTTTGGAAAGTCTTCCTCCTGTTATTCCTGCAAGCGATTCTTCCGTATGAGACAAGTGTCATCGGGTTACTGAGCCTCCCATTGGTCCATACGTTCCTTTTCACGGGTATGGTGAAGATGGTTGATACATTTAGGACTTTCCTTTTAGTGACTTTCACGCCTCTGTTACAAGTGTTACGGATCCCTTATTTGGCATGTGGATTCGGGGCATGGATATCTCTTCGATCATGGGTGATTACTTTGTTTTTGAGATGGACAAAAAGAACCTACGACAGATGCCAACGACATCTGTGATTAAGTTTTGTCAGAGATACATGTTGCATTCTGCTGTAGCCATGGAACATCTTTATGGGGAGTTCAACGCCAATCTAGATAGCGTTGAAATGATGGTTGGTAAGGTGGAGTTTGTGAAGCAGAAACTGTTCAAGGTGGAGAGTAATTGTGTAGAGTTACAACTGGCCGTTAAGGCGGCCATTCTTCATAAGAAGGAGTAGGAGGGGGCCAGGGTTGCTTGGGATTGTGAGAAAAGAAGGTTGGAAAAATTACTAGAGGATAAAGAGGTTGAGTTGGCTGAAGTGAGGGAGAAATTGAGTGATTATCAGATGCACCTATCCGAGAAGGCGAAGGAGATTGAGGGTGTGAAGGCCACTATGCAAAAGGAGATAGATGAAATGAAAGTGACTATGGATAATGCGACCACAGAAACTTATGCTAAGGGGATGATGTTTGGTTTTAATAACTGTATTGAACAAGTTCGGCTCCATTTTGGAGAATTAAACACTAGTGAGGACAAGCTAAACCCGTACAAAGTTGTGAGAGATGAAGCACTATGTGATGAGGAAGAAGAAACATATAATGTTTCTTAGGGGGCGAGGTAGCTCAAAAAATAATTTTTTTTTCAATGGGCGAGCTTTGGCAAGCTCTCATCTCCCTTCTTTCTTCTAATTTTTAATTTTAATAAAGTAGACTTTTTGGTCGATGTGTGGACTAGTAATAAACTTTTCTTGTTTTAGTCTTGAACAAGCTTTCAATGTATGATCTTTGCAATGTTGCTATTTGGTTACTTGTTTTCGGAGTGTGGGGGTTTTTTGCTCTGCCACATTCCGACTTATTGTCCTAGGGACATTATTGTGTTCGGTTTTACGGGGGCTTATAGCTCTCCCGTATACTGATTTTATGTCCTTTAGATGGTTTTGGAATGATTTTTTTTTTAACCTCATTCTTAGTATACAAAGACATTCCTTAGAATCTTGATTGTTTTATTCATGAAAACTTCATAATCGAAGTGTGTGAAAAGTCACAACATACTTAAAAATCAAACTTTATGCATTCACTAATTGAAATACTTTTGTAGATTCGTCATGTTCCATTTCCTTCCCATCTAAGGTTTGTAGCTTGTACGCCCTTTTTCTTAACACCTTTGCTACTTGGTAGGGTCCTTCCCATGTTGGTGTGAGCTTTCCTTCTGTCATCATTTTATGGCCTATTGTTGTGTGTCAGAGTGCTAGATCGCCCTCTTTGAATGTTCTCTCTCTTACTCAAGAGTTGTAGTATCTAGCGACTTGCTATTTTTGCGCTACTATTCGGATCGAAGCTATTTCTCGTTCTTCTTCTAGTAAGTCTAATTTTGCTAGCATATTTCAGTTGTTATTGTTAGCTTCAAGATGATATCTTCTCCAACTTCTACTGGAATCATTGCTTCTTCACCGTACGTGAGCTTGTATGGGGATTCTCCCATGGCAGACTGAAGGGTGGTTTGGTAAGCCTAAAAAACATGACTTAGTTCATTCATCCAGTATCTCTTTGCCTTGTCCAATCTTTTCTTCAACCCTTGGAGTATTACGCGATTTGCCGCTTCTACCTGGCCATTGGCCTGTGGGTGTTCTATCGAGGTATAATGAATTTGGATGTGCAAGTTTTCACACATAGCTCGAAAGTTCTTGTTTGTGAATTGGGTTCCATTATTAACTGTTATTGAGAACAGTATTCCGAACTTGCAAAAATATATGTTAAGATTTAGGAAATTCATAAAAAATAAAATTTAAAGCTCGATTTTAAACCTGCAAACAATAGCCTGCTATAGGAATTTTTCACTTGTTTTGCGGTAATTATTGCTAACGGTTCTACTTTAATCCACTTAGTGAAACAATCTATAGCGACTATCAAATATTTCTTTTGGCTAATAGCTGTTGAAAATGCTCCGAGCAAATCTATTCCCCATATAGCTAAGGGCATGTAGCTTTTGACAGATGCAATTTTGTTGGGGGAGCTATATGCTCAGGGGAATACCGTTGGCATTTGTCACACTTTTGTACGAAGTTACTGGAATCAGTGTGTATAGTTGGCCAGTAATACCCCGCATGGAGAACTTTTTTGGCAAGTGTCCTTGCTACTATATGGCTCCCATATATGCCTTCATGTACTTCCCGCAACACTTACTCTGCTTTTTCCTTATCTAAGCATTTCAGCATGGGCACAGAGAATCCTTTTTTGTACAGTTGTCTTGCCTCTAAATAATATTTGTTTGCCATTCTAGCTAAGTTTCTCGCCTCACTTTTACTCTCGGGTAATTTCCCGAAATCGAGATACCTATTATGGGCATCATCCATGATGTCTTGAATTACTGTCTTGTTGTTCCCTATTTTTCCTATACTGGCTAGCATAGAGAGTATATCTATTCTTTTGTTGTTCTCTCTCATAGTGTATGTCATTTCGAAGTAGTTAAATTGGGGAATTAAGTTCTTGACAATGTTTAAGTACCTCATCATCATCTCATCCTTAGTATTGTAATCTTCTTTGACTTGGCTCGTAACCAGCTGAGAGTCACTTAATACTTTTATCCTATTTGCTCCCATTTCCTTTGCCAACTTCAGATTTGCTATCAGTGCTTCATATTCAGCTTGATTGTTGGAGACTTTAATGTCCTAGGCTTTTCTCTCTTGTTAAGTTCATCATTTTAGTTATCTTGGCTCATTTTCAGCTCATTTAAAGTTCTTTCTTGAAAATTCTCCATACTTATTGATTAGATAAAATTGAGACTAACCTAATTTTGGTAGTTAATAACATTAGTCCTCGTGGGAAAGATAACTTACTCTCATCTTATTACTTAGAAACGATAACTTGCACTTGTGTTAGGATTTTTCACAACAGTTGATAGGGAAGCGAGTTCTGGTAGGCAAGGTAGGATATTTTCTCCTTGTGAGTTGAAAACTTTAAGTTTAAAAATTGAAGTAAATGGTTTTCTCTCTCCTCTTTACCAATATGCTTTGTTTTTACCTATAGAGAGCAGTGACCGAAGACATGAAATGGACTATTGGGTTAGTCCTTTAGGTGATATGAGACAATGGGTGGGTGAAGAGGTTCTTGAACCTGCTCATCATATAGACATTCGGACACAGTGAGTGAGGATTTAGACGATTTTGACTGGGTTAATAAGGAAAAATTGGTTGTAAGAATTTCTGTTGACAGTACCCATCCCGTATGTGCTCCTCATACCCGTGGCCGATCCTCTTTTACCATGTACAATTATGTTATTAAGCATGCTAATATTCGTCTTCCTTTCACTCCCTTCCAAGTGTTTATCCTTCATTTTTTGAGAGTCGCTCCTTCTCAATTTCATCCCAACTCTTAGGGGTATATGCGAGCCTTTGAGATGCTGTGTGACTAGCTGAGATTGGTTGCTTGCACTAGGTCCTTTTTTTTTTTTTTATTTTTTTTTAAGATAGCTTCCCCCATTGGTGGTTGGGTATCCTTAGGGGCGATACGAGATAGAAAATTTCTGCAATTGCTGACTTCTTCCACGAAAAGGTGGAAAGAGTTATTTTTTTGAATTCGCTTGAAGAGTAAGGATGGTACCACAACCTTTTTCTTTGTAATGATAATGGTAAATTGTTGTTTCCCTTCAATTGGTATAGTAACGTACGAACTCCTTCTCCTCCAAAGCTATTAGATTGTGATCTGGTAGTTCAACGTACTATTTATGTCTTTTCTCACTTAATCTCTTCTCCACTAAAATTATTGGATATTTTAGGTAGGTTTATTTATTTATTTATTTTTTTTTTTTGTGAGGATGAACAGTAACTCGGTGAACAATGTTTTTTGGGGAGGATGAACAATAACTTTTTTATTTTTTTGTTTTTTTCATTAGTATGGGCAAGCTTAGCCCTTTCTATTTTATTTATCTTAATCTTCCAATTTTATTTTTACAGGTGGAGATATGCCTCGTGTTAACATAAAGAAAATTCTGCAGAGGAAGAATGAACAAAGAGAAGGTTCTAGTGATAAAGGAAAGGCTCTAGTCAAAAGTCCTCCATTGCGAAGGACTAGTCCATTGTGTCGTGGTGGCCATGCTCACTCACACATGACCCGTGGATTTTCCTCTAGGGGTCAAGAGACAATTTCTCCAACTCCTACACCTATTGTCCTGCCTATTTCCTTGCCTTTGGCAAGTCTTCCTCCTGTTATTCTTGCAAGCGATTCTTCCGTATAAGACAAGTGTCATCGGGTTACTGAGCCTCCCATTGGTCCATACGTTCCTTTTCAAGGGTATGGTGAAGATGGTTGATACATTCAGGACTTTCCTTTTAGTGACTTTCACGCCCCTGTTACAAGTGTTACGGATCCCTTGTTTGGCATGTGGATTCGGGGCATGGATATCTCTTCGATCATGGGTGATTACTTAGTTTTTGGGATGGACAACAGATGCCAACGACATCCATGATTAAGTTTTGTCAGAGATACATGTTGCAAATTCTGCCATAGCCATGGAAGATCTTTATGGGGAGTTCAACGCCAATCTAGATAGCGTTGAAATGATGGTTGGTAAGGTGGAGTTTGTGAAGTAGAAACTGTTCAAGATGGAGAGTAATTGTGTAGAGTTACAACTGGCCGTTAAGCCAGCCATTCTTGATAAGAAGGAGTAGGAGGGGGCTAGGGTTGCTTAGGATTGTGAGAAAAGAAGGTTGGAAAAATTACTGGAGGATAAAGAGGTTGAGTTGGCTGAAGTGAGGGAGAAATTGAGTGACTTTCAGATGCACCTATCCGAGAAGGCGAAGGAGATTGAGGGTGTGAAGGCCACTATGCAAAAGGAGATAGATGAAATGAAAGTGACTATGGATAATGCGACCACAGAAACTTATGCTAAGGGGATGATGTTTGGTTTTAATAACTGTATTGAACAAGTTCGGCTCCATTTTGGAGAATTAAACACTAGTGAGGACAAGCTAAACCCGTACAAAGTTGTGAGAGATGAAGCACTATGTGATGAGGAAGAAGAAACATATAATGTTTCTTAGGAGGCGAGGTAGCTCAAATAATAATTTTTTTTTCAATGGGCAAGCTTTGGCAAGCTCTCATCTCCCTTCTATCTTCTAATTTTTAATTTTAATAAAGTAGACTTTTTGGTCGATGTGTGGACTAGTAATAAACTTTTCTTGTTTTTGTCTTGAACAAGCTTTCAATGTATGATCTTTGCAATGTTGCTATTTGGTTACTTGTTTTCGGAGTGTGGGGGGTTTTTTGCTCTGCCACATTCCGGCTTATTATCCTATGGACATTATTGTGTTCGGTTTTACAGAGGCTTATAGCTCTCCCGTATACTGATTTTATGTCCTTTAGATGGTTTTGGAATGATTTTTTTTAACCTCATTCTTAGTATACGAAGACATTCCTTAGAATCTTGATTGTTTTATTCATGAAAACTTCATAATCGAAGTGTGTGAAAAGTCACAACATACTTAAAACTCAAACTTTATGCATTCACTAACTGAAATACTTTTGTAGATTCGCCATGTTCCATGTCCTTGGGATTTCTTTCCCATCTAAGGTTTGTAGCTTGTACGCCCTTTTTCTTAACACTTTTGCTACTCGGTAGGGTCCTTCCTATGTTGGTGTGAGCTTTCCTTCTGACATCATTTTGTGGCCTATTGTTGTGTGTCGGAGTGCTAGATCGCCCTCTTTGAATGTTCTCTCTCTTACTCAAGAGTTGTAGTATCTAGCGACTTGCTATTTTTGCGCTACTATTTGGATCAAAGCTATTTCTCGTTCTTCTTCTAGTAAGTCTAATTTTGCTAGCATATTTAAGTTGTTATTGTTAGCTTCAAAATGATATCTTCTCCAACTTCTACTTGAATCATTGCTTCTTCACCGTATGTGAGCTTCTATGGGGATTCTCCCATAGCAGACTGAGGGGTGGTTTGGTAAGCCTAAAAAACATGACTTAGTTCATTCATCCAGTATCTCTTTGCCTTGTCCAATCTTATCTTCAACCCTTGGAGTATTACGCGATTTGTCGCTTCTACCTGGCCATTGGCCTGTGGGTGTTCTACCGAGGTATAATGAATTTGGATGTGCAAGTTTTCACACATAGCTCGAAAGTTCTTGTCTATGAATTGGGTTCCATTATTAGCTGTTATTGAGAACAGTATTCCGAACTTGCAAAAATATATGTTAGGATTTAGGAAATTCATAAAAAATAAAATTTAAAGCTCGATTTTAAACTTGCAAACAATAGCTTGCTATAGGAATTTTTCACTTGTTTTGCGGTAATTATTGCTAACGGTTCTACTTCAATCCACTTAGTGAAACAATCTATAGCGACTATCAAATATTTCTTTTGACTAATAGCTGTTGAAAATGCTCAGAGCAAATCTATTCCCCATCTAGCTAAGGGCATGTAGCTTTTGACAAATCCAATTTTGTTGGGGGAGCTATATGCTCGGGGGAATACCGTTGGCATTTGTCACACTTTTGTACGAAGTTACTGGAATTAGTGTGTATAGTTGGCCAGTAATACCCCGCATGGAGAACTTTTTTGGCAAGTATCCTTGCTACTATATGGCTCCCATATATGCCTTCATGTACTTCCCGCAGCACTTACTCTGCTTTTTCCTTATCTAAGCATTTTAGCATGGGCACAGAGAATCCTTTTTTGTACAGTTGTCTTGCCTCTAAATAATATTTTTTTGCCATTCTAGCTAGTTTCTCGCCTCACTTTTACTCTTGGGTAATTTCCCGAAGTTGAGATACCTATTATGGGCATCATCCATGATGTTTCAACTTTATCAATGACCATTATTTCTTCCTCTATGATGGGGTGTTTCTTCATTTCTTGAATTACTGTCTTGTTGTTCCCTATTTTTCCTATACTGGCTAGCTTAGAGAGTATATCTATTATTTTGTTGTTCTCTCTCATAGTGTATGTCATTTTGAAGTAGTTAAATTGGGGAATTAAGTTCTTGACAATGTTTAAGTACCTCATCATCATCTCATCCTTAGTATTGTAATCTTCTTTGACTTAGCTCCTAACCAGCTGAGAGTCACTTAATACTTTTATCCTATTTGCTCCCATTTCCTTGCCAACTTCAGCTTTGCTATCAGTGCTTCATATTCAGCTTGATTGTTGGAGACTTTAAATTTGAGCTTTAAAGTTTGTTCTACTTCAAGACTGTGAGCGCATTCTAGTATGATTCTTGCTCCGCTTCCTTTAACGTTGGATTATCCATCAACATGAGCTACCCAATTTGCATGTGTTTCCATTATATCCTCTTAAGAGGATCGAGTCATTTCTACTACAAAATCTACAAGGGCTTGAGCTTTCATTGCCCCTCTTGGTTCAAATTGTAATGCATATTATAATAGTTCTACCAACCATGCCACCATTTGACCAGCTAAATTTGCCTTTCTGTAACACTTGTCAAAGTGGGGCATTTGTTCGTACAATGACTTGGTGATTCTGAAAGTAAGGCCTTAGTCGTTTTGAGGTGGATAAGAGCGCAAAAGGTAACTTTTTAATTTTCTGATAGCAAATTTCCGCTCCTTGTAAAGTTTTGTTTGCGTAGTATATAGGCCCTTGGATTCTTTTATCTTCCCTGACTAAGACTGAACTTGTTGCTTAATTCGTTACAAAAAGGTAAATGTACAGAGGTTCTCCCGTAACAGGTTTAGACAATAATGGGGGTGTAGAGAGGTAATGCTTAAATTGATTGAAGGCATTTTGGCATTTATCGTCCCAAGTAAAATTTTTAATTTGCTTTAAGAGCTTAAAGAAGGGTAAAGATTTATCTACTAACCTGCTCATGAAACGGGCGAGGGCTGCGATCCTTCTTGCGAGTCTCTGGATGTCTTTCACAGACTTGGGTTGTGGCATTTCTATTATGTCCTACATTTTTTGGGGTTAGCCTCAATCCCTCTGTGGCTGATCATGTATCCGAAGAACTTCCCTGCTTCTACTTCAAATGCACATTTGTTCGGGTTAAGTCTCATGTTGTATTTCCTTCAACTCCTGAAAGATTTCTTTCAAATCGGCCTAATGGTCACCTCCTTCTTCTGTTTTTACCAATATGTCGTCCACATAGACTTCCATATTTCTACTGATCTGCTGTTCAAACACCTTGTTCATCAACCTCTGGTAGGTAGCCTCGGTGTTTTTCTAGCCACCTTGTAGCAGTAATTCCCATCATCTGTAATAAATGCAATTTTTTCTTTATCGTTTGGAGACATTTTTATCTGATTGTAATTGGAGTAAGCATCCATGAAACTCAACATTTTGTATCCTGATGCCTCATCTACTAGTTTGTCTATGTTAGGAAGGGAGTAAGAATCTCTAGGAAACACCTTGTTGAGGTTAGTGAAATCTACATACATTCTCCATTTCCCATTATGCTTCTTTACCAAGACAACATTTGAAAGCCAAGTAGTGTATGTCACCTCCCTTATGAATCTTGCTTCCAACATCTTTTTTACTTCATCTTTTATGGTCTGTTGTCCTTCTGGTCCGAAGGTTCGCTTCTTATGTGTTACCAGATGGGCACTCGGATAAATACCAAGTTTATGTGATATGAAGCTATGGTCTTTTCCTGGCATGTCTACGGCTAACCAGGCAAATAAGTATGAAAACTCGGTGAGTATCTTGGTCAGTTCTTTTCTTGCTTCCTCTGTCAATTGGCCTTCCACCAAGGTCCCATCTGGTTCTGGTCTTGTTTCTACTAAATCTTCTCTCACATCTAACTCAGTATACATGACATTGTGGGGTGTGCTTGCTCTTGACTTATTTGCCACATGTTCTTCAATTCTCAAACTCACAATATAACATTTTCTCGCTGCTTCTTGTTGGGCTTGAACCACACCTACCCGACCTTCTTTGGTGGGGAACTTCATTGTAAGGTGTGGTGTAGACACTATTGCTCTTGCTTCATTGAGTGCAAGTCTCCCAAAGAGTGCAATATATGCTGACTCACAATCCACTATAAAAAATTGAATAGATATGGAGACAGTGTCCGGAGATTGGCCTAAAGTTACCCACAATTTAACATATCCTTTCACATGCATTCTCTTATCGGAGAATCCGACTAGGGTTCCTGGAAAGGACTGAATTTCAGAATCTGGAATTCCAAGGCTTTTGAATGTATCATAGTACAGTATGTCGGCTGAACTTCCCTGATCGACTAGTATCCTGTGGACTTCCCAGTTAAAGATCATCGCCATAATTACCATAGGGTCATCGTGGTTTCACTGAATGCCCTGATAGTCTTCTTCGCCGAAACTAATAATAGGTTCTCTTATTGGGCCTGCCACATTCATCACTGCCTTTCTATATCTCTTTCTAGATGAAGAGATGGGTCCTCCTCCAGCAAATCCTCCGGCTATTGTAGTTATAACACTTGCTACTGAGTATAGTTCTTCTCTATGCTACCTTTGAGGTGGGGGGTGTTGTCAACCATGTTGAGCTTGTGGTGGTGATCTTTTCATTATCGGGGATCAGCTCATTTCTCTTCCCCTAGTTTGATTTCCTTAGTTCCTTCTTTCGTTTTGTTTCTTAGGACCCCTAGCCATGAATCTTGCTAGCTTGCCTCTCTTTATTAATTGTTCAATCTCATCTTTTAGATCAACACAATCATTGGTGAGGTGATCAAATTCTCTATGATAAGCACAATATTTGCTATTGGTCGAACTTGGGTGTTGAAATTTTAGTCGAGGCTTGGGTGGGTTAAAGAGGTCTATTTGGTAGATCGCACCCAATATTTTTTCTGTACTTTTATTTAGGGGAGTATAGTCGGTATTTTCATTGTGGCAAGCCTCATTGTTCCCTTCCTCTTCTTCTTTCATCTTTTCTTCCATATGGCCCTCATTGGTCTTTTTGAGAATCGTGTTGTGGGGTTTCATTTTTCCTTTTAGCAGCATTTATCTCTTCCATTATGATGTATTTGTCTGTTTTGGTTAATAAGTCATCTAGATTAAGAGGGGGTTTCTTAGCCAGAGAAGCAGTAAATTCATTGGTTAGTAGTCCGGCCATTATACCATGGATCCACTTAAGTCTTTTATCTAGATTGACTCTTTGGTAAATCTGGTCAAGTAGTCTTTGAGTGATTCAGTGACTTCTAGCCTAAGATTTATAAGGGATGTAGAGGTTTTGAGATGAGAGCGATTGGTTAAGAAGTGGGCCAAGAATTGAGATGAGAGATCACAGAAACTATTTATAAATCTTGGCTTGAGGGAGGAAAACCATAAAAGTGTTGTCTTTTTTAATGTGCTAGGAAATGCTCCGCACATAATTGGGTATGGGGCGTCCGTAAGCAATATAGCCGATTGAAACAGAGTCAAGTGTTCTTGGGGATCTGTGGCACCATCATATGCCTCAACCTGCATTGGGGGCAAAAATTCTTAGGTATTAGAGTGCTCATTATGTGGATGGTGAATGGGTGTGATCCATCCCTTGAGTCGTAAGGGATAACAGGTTGAGAACCGTGATTTGGTGGGTAGCCTTGGGCATAGCTTGCTCCGGGCTAGGGTGGGCGAGGTATGTCATTAAAAGATCATATTGTGTGTAGTTGGCTTGAGGTGTGTAGAGAGAGGAATGTCGGTAAATTGGTGGGGGGGGGGGGTACCAAGGTGGGTAAGGTTGGGGCGGTCTCAGATAAAAGTGGTTTGTTGGGTGATAAAAAAGAGATGAGGTTGAGGCTATTTCTGTCTCGGTAGATTGGGTAGGCACCTTTCGTCGGTGCTGCCATTCATGTTGCAAGGCTGCTTTGAGGTGGATAATACATTCCTGTAGTTGTTGAGGATCAACATCCTCCTGGTTGTTATTATTCTCTTGTGGGGTAGGATTATGTTGTAGCCGCCCACCTGGTGGAAGAGACACATAGGCTTTGTTTTAGGTGTTGACCTTGATGGAAAAAAAAAATGTGGGATCTAAATAGTTCCCACAGACGGCACCAATTGTTTATGCCAGAAATGCCCTACAGTAAGCCAAGCTTGGTAGTGAGCCGAGGTTGACTCTCCAATGCTTAAGTTAGTATAGGTAGGTGATAAGATAAATAATCTAGTCTAGGTATAGTTCTGACAAGTTACCTTTTAGACTTCATTCTGCGTGTATTTATAGTAGTTGTGAAGCTGAACTGGTGGCGCCTTGTCATACTTAAGATGCGGCGCGTTGTCGACTAGATAGTGGACTTGGAGTTCGACTAGCTTTGGGCCAGTCCTCATCAGGTTATCAAAATCTACTAAAGAATAACAATTATATTTTTTTGATACATGTACCATTAGGGCGTGTCATCTTTGCTTTGGTGTCTTGTTGTCAAAATACCAACAACTGTAGCTTGTGTGGATGAACACTTTTAGAGCTTACCTTTTTGTCAAACAGAGTGTTCTTAACTATAAATTCAAAAGTAGAATTAGCCTCTTTCTTTGGCACAAAAATTAGCAACATAACCAAAGACAAGCGTACTTTAGATGTCGTACCCATAGAATCTCATGCACTTACCTCATCTATAGATATTGAAGAAATTCCTTATAGTGTATTGTGATTCTTTTATATATTTTTTTCTTGCACTCGGTTTGGATTCTTTACAATAAAACCAATTTAGCATGCTTTCACTGTTGAAGTCCTGGCATTTCTTTTAGAGAATCCATGTGAACACCTGCTCCATTTCTTTTGAATTGAATCTTATAAGAAGAAATTTATTGGGCTATTTTTTTGCATAAGTCTGTTTTCAGTTGTTTCTGCACTTGTAAATCATCTGTAATCTGATGGCAGAACTCCTTCCCACACAGAATGGACGAGAGAGGATCAGCATGAATCCTTAGGAGATGTGTAAGAAATGATCTCACAGATGCATTCTTTTGGAAAATTAGTAATATTCATTTTCTCGTTCTTCTCTGATCACCTCCAAATATTCCAAGTTTGGTTTCTGAATTTCTGAAAGAAGAGAGAGAGAGAGTTAAAAGCATTGATCGTTTTACTTTGTCTAAGTCAATGTCAACGTACATAGATACCATTTGCAAGCTATTATCAAAGAAAGTAGGAAGGCACCGGAACTACGTGCGAAGAAAAGTTCATTCATCAACAATGACCAAGAAGACTGAAGCAAGTGACACAAGAGAACTAGTCAAGTACCAAATGATCTATGAATGAGTGGTACTAGAGTTGTCCTTAGAGATTATAAATTTGTGTTCGAATCCTAAGTAATGACCAAAATACATAAAAGGACAACTAGTCAAGTCCTGACATAGGGTCGACTTTTACTCTTAAAACTTATGTTAAAATTACACTTTAGATATGTATATATTCTATGGTACCCCCTCACTGATTAAAAGGGTACCAGGTACCCTTAGTGAGTTGGCTGAATGAAATTAATTGGATTAGCTGACTTGGGACATTGAAAACTGGTTCATATATTGTTGACTTTTTTTTGGGTACTTTTAACTACGATTTTAAATTCGAACACAAAATTCACAAATTGATTGGTCATATATTGTTGACTCTAAAGGTTATATAATTGCACATTAGTTCACAAACATATTATATTATAGAATTAAGCTTACACGAAAAATAATAAAGCTAAGTGTTATATTTATCATGCCACTAAATTTCTATTTTTTTCTACGAACTTATTTTTAATTTTTTAGTTTAAAATATTTAAACGTATTAAAATAGTAAACTGAATAAGCACCTTAAAATTAATAAGATTAAAAAAAAACCATATATACCTTAATATTTTCTGAAATAAAGTAGAATTTAATTTTGTCTAGGCTATCAAAATCTACTAGAGAATAAAAATTATAGGCAATCTTCTTAACTATAAATTTAGAAGTAGAATTTACCTTTTTCTTTGGTACAAAATTAAGAACATAACCAAAGGTAAGGCTTACTTAAGATGTCTTACCAGTAAATTCCATAAAGCACTTGATTCATCTATAAATATTGGAGAAGTTCCTTATAGTGTATTGTGATTATTATAATTACTGTTTTTTGGTTAAGTTCCTGAAGTCTTGTGTAGTCAATTGCAAATTGAATTGGGTTTTTAGATGGGTCCCTAGGGATGCTAATCATGTTGCTCACAGATTGGCATTATATGGAAAGTCTTCTTTATCTTCTGTAAAGCTGGGTAGGAGATCTACCAGCATTCCCTATGATGTTCTTTTCTCCTATGTTTAATTAATGAAATTTCCATTTCACATTAAAAAAAAGGGAATGCATGAAGTGTATAACAAGTTGAACAACGCTAAGAACATGTATGTTAATACTCTGTAAACTCATTACCTATTGCTACAATAAAAAGACCAAAATATCCTTATTAAGGTACTCTCCTACATAATCTCTTTAGAGCTCACACACAAAGGGATTCTCTCACGCTTCTTCTTTCTCTGGGGTTTCCTCTCACTCCCTTCCCCGATCTTGCTAACTTGAGCATCGGAGGTGGCCTGGAGCTCCAGCTCCAGCCTCCCCTGACCGTTCCTCTCTCTTTTGCAGGTTGCCGACCTCACCTAACTCCGGCAATGACATTTGGCACCGTCTATGGGAATCGATATTCAGTTCCGGTTATCACCACATCCAATGGCTGGTGTTCTCATCGGAAATTGGCTTCTGTCGGCATCCATGGCTATGAGAAATTAGGCCTGCTCAAATAGCGATAAAAATCTCTAAATTTTTGTGACTCCGCTTAGCTGGGTAGCTGGGTAAAAGATTGATGGGTATTCATCTCTCGTTGCAATTTGTTTATTCCCACCACAATTCGTAGAAGATGTTTTCGATTTTCATCTGCAAGCTGAAAAAGCTGAGTCTTGCTGTTCCCTATACCACTATTGCAAGTGATGTACCTCTTTCATGTAACACCTTCCTGTTTTCCCATATTGGTGTTTTCTTTTCTTTTTAGAGAAAGTATCAAATCTATGGACACATAGTAACTAAAATATTAGTTCCAATCCCTGGACGCATAGTTCAATATAATGAAGTTAGAAGCTCAGAAGAATACTTTGAGATTACCAACCTCTGAAAGGTTCTCTACAAGAGGTAAAATCTTGACCATCTTTTAATTTGTTAGACTCTACCTACTCAAGTAGAGATTCAAGCAATTTGAAGCTTGAAGCTTGAAAAATCGAACACGCATGCCAACTATTTGACAAAATGCTTGAATACTTGTACACTCATTCTAATCCAACTTATAGCACTGGTATTTAAGGTTTGATTGTGATATTAATATACTAGATACACCTTAATGTTCAATCTATTGCTGCATAAAAGAAAGTGCAAGGCATGCTATTTGCATATTTTACATGTAAACTCACCTTGAAACCTGGTTTTTTGGGTCCGGAATACCCAAGCTGGCTGTTGGTTTGCACCACAACAACTTACACACACATTGCTTGCATCTTGAAAATTTGCCTCCAAGGTGTTTACTAAAAGTCCTAGGTGCATAAGCTTGCACTCTGTTTGTAGGATTTAAACGCCTAAACTACTATGCTGCACCATATTTATTTTCATTTGGTGCCATTGACATTAAACTTTGGGAAGTTATTTCGCACACTCATGAGCATTCCTCAAAGGTGTTTGATCAAATTCCCAATTTAATTGCATGCCGAACAACCAGTTATTTTCTTGACTTGTAACGTTTGAGCCTCCATGGAGAGCATTGAAGCCTGAGAAGTTACAGCCATTTACTCCCCAATGATGAAACACACAATTCATGAACTCATGCCCTGACTAAGCACACATCATAGAAGCATTTCCAAATATTTGCTAGAATAACCCTTAGGAAAATTTACATATTCATGTATGCATACAAATATATGTGAACAAAACTAGTTGCTGGATTCTCATGATACATCTGTGATTCATAGAATACTCATATTCATACTCGCAATCCCATTTGTTTTGCATTGACAGCATGAAAACTCACATGCATGAGCTGCTAAGCATCTTGAATTCTTGACAACTGATTGTTCTATTAGGTTGCTACCATTATGTTTAAATTGATAAGTGATTTATCCTTGGAAAGGCTCGCCCTTTATATGCACTGGCTGCAACATACTGGACCATATTTGCACAAGTATATTTGTAGCACTTGACATTTTGCCACACGCATCACATGGTGCTCTAGCCATTGAGGCAAGTGGAACTAATTAACCAAGGCTCAAGTATTTATATTATTAATGTTGTCTTACTTGGAGTATGAAATTGAACCAATGATAGGGAAATGTCCTTTTGATTTGGTTATCTGCACTTTCATGTTATTTGGCATGTTTTGCTATCTCGTTTGCATGTTCATTGGTTTAGTGGGAGCGAGGAAGTCTACATTGCACATACACTCAAGAACTTGCCATTTCCCAGCACAACACACGCAAAGTGCGACCACATGCCTAGAAAAATCCAATTCAACATGACTTATTTTTTAACCAATTGATACTGCCATATTAGCAATCTTTTATTGTTTGATACGCCAAGCAACATATTTATCCTGTTTTAAATGCATGAATTTAGCTATGGAACTGACCACATTTTATATGTGGAGCTGAATGCATATTTTATATGTGAGTCAGATTTTTAAAACTGGACTAGTATTTCTCTCAAGCTACTACATGTAGCAAAACTTACGCATTTTCATGCCCTGTTATACTGGTTTCAAGTTGTCCCATTGGGGCTGTTGTCACAAATTTTTCTTTGAAAGTTTTCAATTCTTTGGGAGAAAAACTTATATATTATTTTCATTGGAGGCCAGCACATTTAGCTAGCACTCAAGCACCCAGGAGCTTGGCTCGTATAAAATTTCAAACAGTTTGAATTTCACAAAGACCTCCAGCTAGGAAAAGCAACATGTAAAGCATCAAGATTTTCATGTTTTACATTCATACTATTATAGTGCTTTCTTGAGAAGATGAGCCTAAAGTCTTAAAAACATAGACACGCATATTAGATGCTTGTCAGTAGAGCAAAATTCCCAAGTGTTTTTCTGCTATGGAAATACATCTTGCTGTTAACTTTTCCAGCACATCATTATGTGCCCAAATTTTTTGAGAATAACTCTGCTCTTTAAAGCAAAAATGCTTGACAAATTGCTTGTTTACTTGGTCCTAGCCGAAGCCATTCCGAAACTAGACAAAGTCCTCTTGCTCACATTACACTATAGGGTGACCCTACCATAATTGGCTCACTGCGCTCATGTCATAAACTACTTGCTCATAACACTTGCATTGCCCTTCCTCATGTCGCAATTTACTTCCTCTAAATTTTGTTACAATTTTCAGGCTGCCTACTTTCAATGTAGTCGCAAGTGAAATTTCTCATGTTGCCAAAACTCAGGCCACATAAAACTACTATCTCTTGCAGAGTATCTCATATTATTTATGATGCAGCATGCTTAGAAAATTTATATGGCCAAATTGTGAACTAGTCACTTCTTGTGCATTGCACATACATCTCTTGGATGGAACCAAGAATGATAGTTGAGAACTTCTATATTTAATCAAAAGTATTTTAGGGGTGAGAACACAGGGATGCAGATGACTACAACTTACTTGCATTTGTAATTGGAGCTTCAGCTCAGAGCATAAAATATAGTTTATAGAAGCTGAACATGTCATTTAAATTATTTTTGGTGGAGCATAAGAGCTGTACCCGCCTATGTGTTCTGGAATTTCTCATCTATGAAGTTCTATTTTGGCTAATGTATAACTCACAGTCTATACTCTCAAGATCATGACTGCGTGAAACATATGTTTACCTCAATACTTAATGCTTATATGACTATCATATGATTTATATATCTAATTGCAAATGCTATATAGGATGACGGAAAAATTAGTAGCAACAACTAAAAATCTCTTTGTGGAGCAGAAAAATAGTAAAGTGACTATGCACACTAATTTAAATGCTCTATTTAGCATGTGAAGAGCTGCATTTATCTTTGTCCAATAGCCACGACAACTAGCAAATTTTTATGATATATTTTGTGCTTACATAATTTACTCTCTTTGAATTTCTGAGGAAAATGTGAAAGAGCAAGCCACCTGACCTCTGATCTCTAAGGTCATCAATATAGAAGAGCAATCCAACCGACCTCCGATCTCCAAGGTCATCAATGTGGAAGAACAATCCACCCAACCTCCGATCTCCAAGGTCATCAATGTGGAACACCAATCCACGCGACCTCAGATCTCCAAGGTCACCAATGTGGAAGAGCAATCCACCCGACCTCTGATCTCCAAGGTCATCAACAGTGTCAAAGAAATCTAGCTAGAGAGGGTAGAGGCTGACTTCCCCATTTGACCTCGAGGACTGGATGAACAAACAAAGATCAAGGCCCTTCACAAGTACTGAAGTGTAATCATTTAATAAATCCCAACTTTAAAACAACTTAAAGCTAGCTAACTTCATTACAATGCTTTTTGAAGAATACTATAAGAGTAAAACTATAAGGCTGCCATATAAATTTCCTAGAATACTATAAGCTCTTGACCAAGAAGACAAACCACCAACGTCCAAAATACACCAGTACTTCCAAGTCACTCAAGCTCCACAAACTATCTAGTGACTTGAACTGTATAAGAGTTGAAGCCACTTCCAAGTCAGAAGTTGGGAAAGACAGAGAACCCAGTAAAGAAAGCTCTTTAAGGACAATATTGCCCCACTTGGCATCCGATGCTTAAATGTGCAAACAAACATGCCTAACTTCATGTATCCTTAATGTACACTTACATATTCTTACTATTTGATTATTCAATACCAGCAAGCTCTGCATATTTTTATCTATCCTGGGTTGGTAAAGTTCATAACGATCAATTGCAAAATTTTGATATATATCATGAGCTTGTGCACTTCACCTTTTCTTGAATTTTGAGGAAAATGCAGAAGAGCACTCCACCCGAAGAAGTGTAAAAGCCCAAACAACAAAGCTAAATCAAGGGTCAAGGCCCCTCAAAAAGACCAATGTCCTTCTAGTTCTAAAATGAGCTCAAGGGCCAATGTCCTTCCAGTTCTAAAACAAGCTCAAGGGTCAATGTCCTCAAAAGGACCAATGTCCTTCTAGCTCTAAAAATCGAGCTCAAGGGCCAATGCCCTCAAAGGACCAATGTCCTCCAAACCAGTTGCAACATCAACTATGAGTGCAAATACCGAGCTGAAGAATCAAAGACCTCAAACAAACTGCCTCAGGTCTAGGTATTCTAAATCCATACTACTTACTACTGTAAGTGACGACTTTTATTTTCCATTTTATATGAGATGCTGAATTGGGAAATGATGCAAAAAGGATAAAAGCATAATTATCTGTACATGGCAGGTCTGATTTCATGACTCTTAGCGAGCATACAATCATAATACATGTTTCTAATATATTACTTGCCATGTACAACAGTGTATACTGAATGCTACATCACTTTCTCTAACATATCATTTTTTGGTTGAGGCTTCTACCAAGCTGACCTCAGATCGACACCTCTGCAAAGTTATTGCATGTACTATATTCATACAGCCTTTGGCATACAGCTCTTGACTTAAACTTTGGTTTGCTGATTATACTCATGTAACTTCATGCGCTAGACTTTGCATGCTACACCAATTATTAAATAGAACTTGTTGCATGCAGAATTTATTTGCAAATGGAGAGCATTTGGTCTTTGTTATTAAGATGCAGGAGCTACAAAGCTTGTAATAAATGAGAAACAAGGAGCTACAGAGTTGGAAACACATAGCTCGGGACCAAAGAGCCATGAAACATTAGAGAAAATTCTCTAAAACCCGATCTAATGATGCAATTTCATAATACTCTATTATTATATTATTCATTAGGATCATGCAAGTTCTTTTATCTATTAAAGAATTTCTCTCAATGTTAGAAATTGCATGTTGTCGCGTTAAGAGCTTGAGCTCGGTATTTTATTGGCTGCATAGTTCAGATAACTTGATGCATGAGTATTTTAAATACCTATAAATCTAAGACAGATTCATAGAGCATGACAAATTCTCACTCAGAAGGTACAATCCCCAATGCACACTTATTCCAAATGCATTCTAATTGCATGACATTGCATACTCAAATTATATATGCTTGCCTAACAGGGCTTTAAAAGCCAAATATGCTCACTTTACAGGATTCAAACTTCAGTCTCAATGCCTTGACTCCCTCAAGTCATTGGACTAGGGGGCCAAGTGTTAATACTCCTTAAACTCATCACCCATTGCTATAGTAAAAAGATGAAAATACCTCTGCTAAGGTATACACTCTCCTACATAATCTCTTCAAAGCTCACGCACAAAGGGATCCTCTCACACTTCTTCTTTCTTTGGGGTTTCCTCTCACTCCCTTCTCCGATCTTGCTAACTTGAGCGTCGGAGGAGGCGCCGGAGCTCTAGCTCCGGCCTTCCCTAACCATACTTTTCCCTCTTGTGCAAATTGCTCAGAATTTGTCATCAACAATATACTTTTAAGTTGTTTTTCTCTGGATAGTGATTCATTAACGTAGAGAGCTGAGAGTCAATTACAAAGTTGAACAGAAGAACATATACTTCAATTTGAATGGATGGCATATATCCGACTATACAATGATTATGAAGCTATTCGAAATATCACATGCTATTTTTTAATAAAACCATGTTATCCTATAGTTTAATTAGGGGTGCTTTCCATACCTATTATGAAAGGCAAGGTATCCATACCTTGTGCATGTGGCAACCTATGAACCGTCCTTTTAAAAGTGAAGAAAGCACGGTATTTTAGGGGATAACCGGGCACTAATGCTGCATGTAGTGTTGATATTTGCAATTGGGACAATGTGATGCCCATGGTTTTGTATTAGTGACCCAAATGTTTTGTGTAAATTGTTCTGATGGTTTATTTGTATACATTTTTTAGTTAAGAAACTTCTTTTGACTTAATGGCGTTTTCAATTCAATTTCACTCCATTGCTGTGGAATTGAAAAGCCTTGTATTAGTTTTCAACCAATTGTTTTCAGTTAAACTTAAGTTGTGAGAAAAATAAGTTTAATTTCATAGGATTCCATTTTAGTTACAAATTAGTATTTTATTTTGTGTTTTTCCTTTGGCAATCGTGTAGTTTAGGTAAAACTTACAAGAGCAAGAAACACTAAACTTCAACAATTCAAAATTGAAAAAACAAAAAACAGTTAGGTTTTATGTTTAACAGAAGAAACTAATTTAGAGGTCGTGAATACCTTTTAAGTATGGCAGTTAAAAGTTTTTTCATGATATTAACCTTGTGTCAAAAGTATTAAAGTGAAGTGGTACTGAGATCATTCTCAGAGCTATGTTCCATGTTTGAATTTAGTAGCCAAAAGTACAAAAAAAAAAAGTATTAAAGTGAATAAATCTTTTATATCATAATGTAACGCTAATTAGTATTTTTTTCACATGAGATTAATTTAGTGGTCGTAAATAGCTATGTATTAAATTTTTTTTATGCTATTTACCAAATAAAAAACTACATACTATAACAATTTGTCGCTAGTGAATGAATGACGTGTAGCCACACTATGGTTAATATTTAGCCCACACTAGAGTACTTTGATATAAACGCTGATCTACTTTTAATTACTATAGGTAATGCTATGCAATCTCCACTAACACACTTTTGTTACATATATTATACATGTACACATATTTATTTAAATGAGTGTCACTAGCCTATATATGTAGTTACTAAAATTTTCTACTTTTCTTTTTCACTTTGGCTATGACACTAGGTTCAAACATAAAACATACAAGTTCTGAGGACAATCTTAATATCACTCAATCATAGGTTATTTGGTACTAACATTACCTACTAGGGTAACTACTGAATGTTTTAATTAATTTAAATAAGTGATACAATGCCAAGTAATTGTTAGTTTCCCTAATAACAATGTATCCTAGTAAATGAATGACATGTAGCCTAAGTAATTTTTAATATACATGTCTACATGTTAGTAAAAATTAAAAATCTGTCACTAGGCCGTGAACTTACTGATTTTGTTTGGTAAATTGAACTTATTGATTTTAATAACTANTAAATTGAACTTATTGATTTCAATAACTATATGTATGCTCTTCCATTTCTATATGAAATATATAGTAATTATCTATTTATATCTTAGTAATTATGTAATCTATTTATATATTTATTTGTTATTAGATAACCCTACCTTGGCATGAATTTATACAAACTAATCAGCAATTACTCAAAACATAATTTTTGATTTATCTCTTTATTCCTTGCTAGATAACCCTAGATTGACATAAATTTATCTGAAAAATTAATCTCTAACTCTCTGCCTAATTCCATAGCATTAGATTATGTGCACATTAATCTCTATTTATAACCAATTTTTTTTTTTTGTACTTTAGTTATGACTCTAGATTCAAACACAAAATTTATAAGTCGTGGGGATGATCTCAATACTACTCGACCACATATTATTTGGTTCAACTTTGGTACTACAATTCTTATTATAAGTGCACATATACAAAATAATCACTATAATATTTAGTATAAAGTTATTGTGTGTACTTAGTATAAATTTATGCAACATAAAGCACCTTAAACCCTTGAGATATATTAGTACATAATATCTTTACCACATCTGAAAAATAAATAAATAAATTTTTACCAACAATTTTAACACTACATATACAAGTTAATTGTTTTTTATTTAATTTTTTGCTAAAGAGAAATAATTTCATTACTAGGATTGTCTCATTATAGTAATATTACAAATTAAGCTTATGCAGATTTTTTTTTTTTATTTGAGGGAAAGCTTATGCGGAATTAGTGCCCTCTTGAAATGAAAGCTTATAAGCATGAGGCTTAAGTGGATTAGTTTCTCATTAGCAATATTTTATCACTAAAATATTTTTGCCACATCACCAATAGCTTTATTTATTTTATTCCTAAAGTTTGTAGACCTAGTTTCTCCCTCTCTCTCTTCCCCATGTCCCTAACCTCCATGGCTCCCAATGACCCTCCCACTCTTTGCAATTCCCCTCCCTCCGTTGACCACAGTCTTCCTCTGTTCACCACCCAATGACCCAATGCTCATTTGTACGAAGCATGAGCATCGGCCTCGATTGAAAACTCCATAATCCTGGGCACGGTTTGTATTTTTCTTATACTTGCATGGCTTCAGTAGTAATTTTAAAGACTTGAAAGGCGTCTGTTTTAAAAACATAAAATACACGAGTCACACTCCTGTTTGTCTATTACCCAAGGTATCCACACCTGGATCTGTACTCCAGGTATGGTAATATCCGCCTTTATTTTAATAGATGGCACCCAACAATTATTTTCTTTATTTTTTATACACTACATGTTAAACATATAATTAATAGGCTCTACAAGAAACAAAATGGCAGTAGGTTTAAATTACCATTTTTATATTCTCAACTAAAAAATTTAACTTTATCTAATAAAAGAAAAAAAAATGTTTTAAGCAACAGAATATGTAACTTAGATGATGTAAGTTCTCATACAAGTTACAATGCCAAAATATAAAAGCCAATCTAGCATAAGCACAAATCACTAATACCAATTGTATAAAATAATATGACCTTTTCATTTTATTTTTTTTACTTGTTGCTGTTAGAATTATTAGTAAATTTAAAAGAATCAATTTAGTTTGAGAAAATGATAATGGATATTGAAATAAGTTTGTAAAAAAGAAGAAAAGAAAGTTCATATACTATTTTTCTACTACATTGTTTGTATTTTTTTTTTTCACTCATTAGATAGTTGTTTGTGAGTTTTATAAAAGGATTAAGTAAGAATTTTAATATGGCATAATTAAATGATAATAGATATTTAAGTAGTTTTGTAAGAATACAAAAGTAATTTGGTACGGGGAAAAACAGATCGATCTCAGCATGAGGCCAGTTGGTTTGCAGAGCATTACTTGGCATTGAATTGGGTGAGGGCCACTTTTTAAGTATAATAAATGTGAGGTTTAGCTGATTTTCTAAATATTAAAATGTTTAAGAACTAATCTGGAATTATATAACCTTTAGATTTGACCGGTTTCCAGTTGTACAAGTCAGCGAATCCAACCAGCATCTTACAGCCACATCATAAGGGTACCTAGTACCCCTTTGGGGAGGGGTACAAGACTCCTCTAAATCCACTGATTTATTCATATCATTATTTTAGATCCTTTAAAATATGAAGTAGTAATATAAATAACTAAAATTCTTTAGACTCTTAAAATTAATATAGTTATAACTTCTTGTAATTGACGATTATACAATCTTAAAAAAACTTTTAAAAAAACATACAAATTACATTTATTTTCAAAAAAAAAAATCTTAAGAAAATTGTAAAAACGGATTAAATAACTGAAATCAAATTTATCCCTGAAGGTTATGGACTCAAGAGCATGAATCTCGAAGTAATTCAATGCAAGACTTCTGCAAGTAAAAGTTGTCAATTCTTGAAGAACAACAACTATGAGCCCTATGAACTCCTCTCAGCACCTTTAATAAGCCATGCAAGATATAAATATTCCATTCAGTATCTCCATGCGCAAGCACGTGCACAGAGGCTAGTATATAAATTATAGAACACATAAAAATTTTATTTCAGACAGAATGGAAAGCCTTTGGGACATGCGGAAGCACGTGCATAAAGGCTAGTATATAACAATCTCAACAATTTTTCTACATTTTGCTAAGTTACACTTTAGAGCATTCGGATCCTTATCGGATAACCAAAATGAAGAAAATTAGTAAAACAGAAAATACAATAACAGAAGATCAAATGATTGACCTCCATTGTATCCCATAACATATTAATTGATGATATATAAATTATTGGAGAAATTCTTAGAAACTTTCACAGTATTACACCATGTAGACACAAATAAATAGTTTTATTGGCCAGGCACATGCCCTAAATTCCAATAAAACTACCTATTTGTGCGGAAGAATTCTTGGCTGTTTTTTTAACCACTGTGTTTAGGCCTGAATTCAATGCCTTCAATGACAATGCCACCCTTAAGAATATCCTCATCAAATAGCCTACAAACCACCGAGCCATTATCTCCGTACTCATTGAAGAACTCTCCCATCTCAACTTGCATCCATATCTTCTTTCCCCTAGAGCAAACAAAATTACCTGGAGGGTCGAGGATCACTGTTTTATGAGAACCGTTTTCACTTCCTTCATGATTGACACTCACCTCCATAGGTCTGTCTCTGAATCCAGATGGTCCCTGCCTTCTAAACTTATAGACCAGGAATACACCGTATGTGGTATTTGGAGATAAAAGTTTAGTTTCTATTCTTCCTTTAACTTCAAGCCACCATACCATTTTGAGTTGTGCCACTTGGGGAAATCTGTACATGTAGATTAATCACATATAACCACTCCCACAACATTTCTGATGGTATTGGTAGGTAGCAACATCACACATAATGGCAATTACAGATAATGAAAGTGGACAAAAAGAGATGAAAGCGAACCTGGAATTTGGATTAGAGTTCCATACCCAGTACGATGAATTTTCTCCCCAACTAATTGCAAGCCCCTTTGCACCAATCATATGGCACTTTTTACCACTCTCTTTCTCCAAGGAAAAACTCTGTATAACACTTACCAGTGTTACCATTATACATAGTGGAGAGTTCTAATTGAAATGAAAGCAAGTTAAAAAGACCATCGTACCTAGTGTCATAATAAAATATGATAGAGAAAATTAGAACAATTTGTATTCTTGTAAGAAATTGTAAGTTATAAAAGAATCAAAATATTGCATATTGAGGGCTGCACTTTGGGATACAATAACGCATACCATGGACCCAATCACAAACCAGATGCACATCTATGTAATTGAATTAAGTGCAAAAAAGGTCAATTAGGCGTTTTGAAGTCTAAACCATAAAATTAGGTACCAATGGAATACCATTTAAAACTCTAAACAGAAAATAAATAAACTCCCACCAATTTCTATAGATTGCATTTTTTGGTGTGGTTGCTCTCACGGTTGTATTGGGCATTTATGGACAAATGCATCATCTGCTGACAATAATTCCGACAAAGTGCAGTTGTAGACCACAAATTTAAAACCATGACTTTTTTTTTTTTTTTTTTTTTNTTTTTTTACAAACAATCAGATAGCTAAATTATTAAAAAACTAAAAAGTAAAAGAATCGACAAAATAGAATTTTTCATCCAAAAAAAAATAGAATTTTATGTATTCATTTTCACCAAAAAAAAATTAACCAGAATGAAATTGCACAACAAGAATTACAATCCAATAAATGAAATAGAAAATTAGCATTCTTTATCAGAGCCAAATCATTCAGAAAAGGAGCAGCACATTGGGTATTATAAGCAAAGAAGATAAGGAGACAGCATCATCAGGGTGATAGGGTCCCTGCAAAAGAGAAATCAATCATAACAGCACCTCTTTTTTATGCATATGATGATCATGGGTATTAATTACAATATAGTTTTTGTCAGAAAATGATGAAATCGGCAACTTCACTAAATATTTCAGAAATTCCAAGTTTTATGACCAATACTTATTACTCCTTAGCATTTAGGGTTCCCAATAAAGAACAAGAGACGATTTCCAGTGAGAAAATTTGAGTTGTATTCTTACCATATTATGATCGGGAAGAAGAATAGGATGATCGCAGAGATGGAGGAAAAGTTCTTTCTTGGACAAAGAATTCAAGTGGGGAGATGAGGAATTTGAGACGATATGTCCACATTCCGATGGCAGAAACCGTTTCCACACATCATCTGAATCTGCAATTGCTTTGAAGTCAGAAGAGACAACTGAAGATCTGCAGGCATCCTTAGGACATGTAAAGCAAATTATGGTGGAGATGCATTCTTTGGGCAAAACCTCCCTGATATCCATTTTTTTTGTTTTTCTCTATTCTCAGAAGTCAGAATAAAGAGACGCAGAGAAGAGGGAAAGAGAGATCAAGAATAGCATCGTGAATTTGAGTCTTGCCCGTTCAAAATTTAAGCTTAGCCAATAAAAAATTGGTTTAAGCCCTCAATTTTGAGATAGGTTTAAAAATTGAGCTCTCTTTTTTGGTACTTTTGGCTATGGTTTTAGATTCAAGCACAAAATCCAAAACCTTGGAGAATGACTTTAGTACCACTTAGCTACAAACTATTTGAGAAAAATTGAACTTTTTAGTCAACCTATTAGCAGCTCAATTATTAAACAGGTTAGTGTGATTTTATTTTTCACTCATTTTTTATATTATTTTTTGATATTTCAATTATTTTAAAATTTATGAAAAATAGGTATTTTCATCCCTCAACTTTAGTTCAGATTTCTGTTTTGTCCTACAACTTTTTTTTGTTTCATTTTAGCCCCAAATATTAACATAATGCACCAATTTAATTTTTTATTTTTAAATTACTATTTAATTCCAAAAATAATTATAAAATACTATATTTGAGCCAGCACGTTTATATATAGAGCTTTATTGGGCTAACTAGGACTTCAAAAATTTAGCCGAATTAAACTTGTAGGTTTTTTTGACCCGATTCAATATTACACTGCTATTCTAGGAGCTATATGATATGAGTCAAGCATATACTACTATAAGAAAGAATCATAGGTCATTGTATGTACACCATTCTATGACATTCTCCTAAATGTTTACAAATCCTGTTTGGCAAGGTTGGGTTATTTTTTTTATTTATTAATTTACTAGAGGCTACACAATAAGAATAGCCTATTACATGTCAAATTCTATCCCTTCATATCCTTACTGAGAAAATCTACCTCTATCTAATGTAATAAAAAATTTAATTATCGTAAAACTCAAAAATAAGACTCCTATTTATAGTGATAGGAGATTACTAGACAATTCTACATATTTAAGAAAAATAGGGTTTTTCATACCCTAAATTTATTTTCAATGTCATTTTCGTCTCCCAAAATTTTGTATGGTTCCAATTTAAGAAAAATAGAAGCAAACAAAGTTTTGGGACGAAAATGAAATCAAGGGAAAATTAAAGCAATGAGATGAAAAAGCTTATTTTGCCTTCATTTTAGCACTAATCCACTTCCTATGTCAAGGNCTTTATTTTCAATGTCATTTTCGTCTCCCAAAATTTTGTATGGTTCCAATTTAAGAAAAATAGAAGCAAACAAAGTTTTGGGACGAAAATGAAATCAAGGGAAAATTAAAGCAATGAGATGAAAAAGCTTATTTTGCCTTCATTTTAGCACTAATCCACTTCCCTATGTCAAGGACACTAATATAGAGACAATTACTCTTAAACTCTTATAACTGACTCACTAATGACTAACACTAGATCCTTATTTTATGCATCTAGTAGCTTATTACATGAAGGAGTTAGTATCCTAGAAAATTTTGAATTAATTTCTAACTCCCCATTTATTTATGAGTTTTCCAATTTTTAATTTGTGTGCTTGTCTACTACCTAAATCTTCATCTTTGTCTTAGCATGTTTGAATGCCAGCTACAACATCTTCCTTTTCCTCCTTTGTGATGGCTGGCACGTTTTCTGTGGTTGATATCTTGGCTGTTCTTCTTCATTATAGGCTGCATCATCTTCTTCTTCATCTTTAATTTCTTCTGTATCTTCAAGTTATCATAGATGCTGACACCTTTGCTCCAAAACTTCTTCATGCAATCTGCTATCTAGGCTCAAACTTCTCCAAAAATTATTCAAATGTTACGAAACTTCTTCACATATGCAGAAAATACTACTTTTCTAAGGTAATTTCTCCCTTGATAGAACCCCAAGAATAATGCCATAAGGCCACGACATGCCATTTTCTGATTTAGTCTTTATTGAAATTCATCTCAGTGATGCAAATTTGAATTGCTATGTTCTAGGTAAATTTTGGATACAATTTGAAATGTTGTAACTGCAATTTTTCTGGAGACTAAATTTGGATGGTTTTTTTGTATATGTCACATGTTCTATGTATGTAGGACCAAGAGATCGGTAATTCATTTCAACATGATAAAAGGGAAGGAAGCTTCGAGATCCACAAATAAGATGCAACCTTGGGTAAGAAAGTTTTTCTTACCTTTTCTATTTGTTTTTCTTCTCAATGGTTATGTTTTCTATTTCAAATCTTTACTAGTAGAATGCCCCGCGCGATGCACGGCCAGGCAAGACGGGGGAGGCACAAAATAGAGTTTGTGATCAGTTCTTACTTATAGGATTTCTTATAGTCTGATAATGTGGTAATGTGATATCATATCAGTGAAATAACCTTTGGTACTTGATTTGAACTACTATTGACATGATTATCTACTAAGGGCTCACAACTTTCTTGTGTACTTGAAATTATATTACAAGACCTGTAAAGAAATATATAAGTACATATTTATTCTGCAGAAATATCTTTAGAATTTGCAGGGCTTTATGATTTATAACATACTTCTTCAATTTATCTTATGGAACACCTCCTTGTAGACCATGTTCTTTGTGCGCTTTATGGTCATCCCATTTGAATCTATCGATAACACTTTTAGACCACTCCGGCTTTTAATTCTTGAGAAAGCTAAATAGAGTTGTCTGTGACTAAATATTGGTCTTGGGAGGTACAGCCTCACGTGAGAAAGTGACTACCCCTGACTCTTATTTATTGTCATAGCGAAGCACACTTGTATGGGGAATTGCCTCTGTTTTAATTGAAACGACATTCTTGGTGAGATGATGTCAAATTTATTCTTAGGATGATATCTTCTCTCTTGAATTACTGCCTAAAATAATTTTTGCTTCAATCACATATTTTCCAAGCTGTGATCATTAGCCTCGTACCATTGCATAGTCCTTTACGAAGATCAATGTTCCTTAATAACATGATCGGCACACCAACTTTCAACGATAACCTAGGATTTGGTAGGCCAGACAGTCTAATATTATTCATGAATTCGAGTTTGTGGATGTCATTAATTTTGTTCCCAAACGATTTGCATTTTTTGTCTACACTCAAAAAAACTTTCTCATCACCAAGCATAAACGAAATCATGTAATCATTAATATGTTTCACCACTTCTATAGTAGGTGCGAGAATAGCTCATTCTTGACAATAATTTGGATTGTACATGTTTGTCACAAACTTGGGATAGGTAGAATTAACAATATCATGAGAGCTATGCACACAGAGGTCCTCCGGTATGTCAATATCTATTTCACTATCATTTAGATCTCATGCATTACCATCACCAATATTCAGTAGCTATGATGAGAACTTGCTCATTTCCAACGTGTCTACATTTGAAGATCATATTGTCAGCCTGATGCTTTTGGTCAGGGTAAGTACCTATAAGAGTCATCGTAAAACGAACATTAGTATAGATAATGCACATTCGAATAGACTCGTTGTAATCTTAATGAATTAGAGTAATTACTTGACAATATTTCCAAATATATGATGAGTTGATGGTGGTAGAAACAAATTTATTGTTGTGTGTCTTTTAGTATTACTAGTAATATCTACTTGAAATCTCCACCCAGTACCATGACTTTCCTTGCAAATGGAATATCTTTGCTGATTGAGCTAGATGACTTGAGAACATCTTTGCTAATTAGATAACCCTTGATATCCAATTATCATTATTAATTTCTACAGATGAAATTATTATAGGGCATAATTCCGTGGATAATGGCAAAGCTGTCTTACTAAGATATAGTTAAAATAAACTACATTTTAAACTACTATAAGCTATTGAATTAGACAAAATTATGACTCATAAATCTAAATTTTATAACTTTAGATTAATTTAAAATTTTCAACATTTTTCAATTTTTTTTTTTAACTCCACATCATACAGGACCCTTTTTCTTATTTAAATAATATTTGTTCTTATTTATATCCTTTTTCAAAATATTCTCCAATGGCTATGTTGAAAGCTTTTGAAATGTGTATAAGTTTGCAAAACTCAACTTGATTTTGTTATCATATGTGCAAAGAGCTATAAAATTAATAAAATATTTTCTTGGAAAATCCAAGTCCTCAAATGTTAGACATGTTTTCTATTAAATTATAGGTTATATCATTCATATTTAGATCAAGACATACATCAAGAAAGAAATATTTTCCATTAGTTTACCTTTATATTTTCTCTAAAATTGAAATACTTGTGAATGCAAACATATCACGTGGACAAAATGTTCAATAGAACAGAAAATTGTAAAAAGTGATGAAATAGATTGCAAATTCAATTAAGACTTCAACAACAATGATATAGCTTCGAAAATGACATGATCCATTTCCAGTTTCACACAATAGAAACATCATCCCATCTCATCCTTATGTTTTCTAAAAAAAATTTGTTGCGAAGATAACTCCAAGGATTCCTTCAGCTTCTATTGTCTTATCTCTCAGTCTTTTTCCAGCAATTCTTGACAGTATTATGTAAGACTTATTTATTGCTTTGGGAAGAATAATCTCCTAATGAGAAGAATAAAAAAATTATGTTATTCAAAGAAATCAAAAGATAAGTTCCTTTAATAAATACTCTCAATTATTGTAAAATAAACATAAAAAATAAGAGAAGAACATCAGACACAATGGATAAACATATTGTAAAAAACTTTAAAAGACTGTTATTAGAAACATTTTTATATTTTCTCTAAAATTGTACACTTGTGAATGCAAACATATCACGTGGACAAAATGCTCAATAGAAAAGAAAAATGCAAAAACTAATGAAATAGATTAGAACTTCAATTAAAACTTCATCAACAATGATAATATAGCTTTCAAATTGACATGATCCATTCGCAGATTTGCACAATAGAAACATACCATCCCATCCCATCCTTATCTTTTCTAAATTTTTTTTGTTGGTTAGTTAACTCCAAGGACTCCTTCAACTTCTATTATCTTTTCTCTCAGTCTTTTTTCAGCAATTCTTTCCAATATATTATGAAAGATTTATTTACTGCTTTGGGAAGAATAATCTCCTAATTAGAAGAATATAAAAAAATTATGTTGTTCAAAGAAATCAATAAGATTAGTTCCTTGAATAAATACTCTCAATTACTGTAAAATAAACACAGCAAATAAAAAAAGGACATCAGACACAATGGATAGACATATTGTAAAAAAAAAAATTAGAAAAAACTCTTATTAGTAGCTAAGAGCAGCATCTCTGAGTGTGCCTATACTATTCTTATGGGTGAGTAAAAATGGTTAATAAGAACAATCCATGCAAGTTAGTGAACATATATTCTCATTATTGCAATAAAGTAAGTCATAGAAGATATATAAGATCTATCATACACATAGTGCGCCAAGTGTCCTCGTGTGAGCATGCCAAGTGTTATCACCACAGAGTGCATCTTACTTTTGTTATTAGAAATAAAANTTAGAAAAAAAAAAAAAAAAAAAAAAATTGGACTTGAGAAGAAGCAATTACCATAAGATTACTGCAAGTGTCCATAATCTCTCTTGTTGTCAAATAAATTCTACCATAGCCGCAATTAGGTATTCCTTGATATTTTGAGTCACATAAAATACTAAATACTATAAGTTTTGGGGCATCAATATATAGTTCTTTAGAATTACAAACCATGGTATCAGCCTCTATGACTTCAAGTTTCCCACAAATGATATCAATCTCACTCACTACCATTTCTTGGCTTTGATATCTTCTTTCAGCACCATTTCTATATTCCTATATGCTCGAAATTAAAAGTCTGCAATTACAATAAAATAATGGCAATATTTGGTGCAAACTTTTTATGAAATAGATAGAGCTTTCCTTGTAACTAAAAAAATACAAAAGATATAGCTTTGTTTGTCTTATGAATTGAAAGAAAAATGTAAAATGGAAAAATTCAAACATTGATCATTGCTTTCAAAGCCCTTCAAAAGATTCAAAATTGCTTATACATTGTACCTCATAATTGATGATATCTCCAAAAGTCTCTATGAAAGACAGCCAATCCTATACAAAAAGACCATCCAAGTTTAGTCTCCAAAAAAATCAAAAATTTAAAAATATCGAAAGAAAATCAACCATTTTATGAAAAGAAAAAATGATGGAAGCCATGGATTGATAGAGAAGGAAAGAGGATTGATCTTACCTATATCAATGTTGATTTGCAATTCCTTGAACATATCAAGCAAATAATATATATAAGTGCAAAAAAGGGAAAACAATAACTAAATAAGAAATATCAACAAAGAAGAAAAAAAATGGCAGCCATGGATTGATAGAGAAGGAAAGAGGATTGATCCTACTTATATCATTGTCGATTTGCAATTCCTTGAACATATCAAGCAAATAATATGTAAGTGCAGAAAAGGGAAAACAATAACTAAATAAGAAATATCAACAAAGAAGAAGAAAAAAAATTTATGCTTACTTCTTCATCCATAAGAAGGAGAAATTCAAAGCCCTTCAAAAACTTCAAAATTTCTTAAACATTCTACCTCACAAAAGATGATATCTCCAATACCCCTATGAAAGACAACCAATGCTACATAGAAAGACCATCCAAATTTAGTCTCTAGAAAAATCGCAATTAAAAAAATATAAAAAAAAAACTATTTTAAGAAAAAAAATGAAGGCGAAAATGGATTGATAGAGAAGACTAAATGGCTGATCCTACTTATATCATTGTCAATTTGCAAACACTTGAGGATAGTAAACAAAGAATATAAGAAATAAGAAAAGGAAAAACAGTAACTAAATAAGAAATATCAACCAAGAAGCAAAGAAAGTTTAGATGCTTACTTCTTTATCCATGAGAAGGAGAAACAAACTAACACGTCTATTGGGAGAACAAAAATAGAAAGCATTAGTTTCTTTGCAAGAATGAAAACACAAAGCATAAGAGGAAATGATGATGTCTAAGCTTGGGACTCTATTTATACACAAAAGAAGAAGTATATAAAAAAAAACCCTAATATTTTTCAAAATTAAATTCCTATAAATATGTGCAACAATCATGGGCTTCTAAAAAATTAAATAACAATAAATTTGAAATTAATATAAAAATTTTTTTACAATAATTCCATTCAAATATCAATTATAATTCANGATTGACAATCAATTTGGAAAATAACTAATTTGGCATTTTTTTGAATTCGACTTCAATGCTACTAAATTCAAAATCTAGTTATTATGACTTTTTGTTGTTGTTGTGTATTGCAATTTGAATTCAAATAGTCTTGAGAGATTTTGGTTATAATTGTAATATAAGGCAATAATTGTTTTCCTAATTAAATTAAATTTATGTTTTTCCATTTTTAATTCACTAACTCAATGCTTTTACATTTTTA
>QAOA01000583.1:201179-218498 GCA_003255065.1 Cercis canadensis | reverse complement strand
ATTTCTTTCTGGAGTTATACAACTCTGAATTGCATGATTCTTATCTTTTTAGAATCGTAAGATGTATTTATTCATTTTGTGGACTTTTAAGATTTTTTTCATGTCTACTTTGCCCCCAGTTCGCATTTAAAGTTGGTTGTTGTTTTTGCTTTATCAGTTTAGTTGATTTTCTCTAAGAGCAAGTGGTTTTTTAATTCTTTCTAGAGCTATAGAGCCCTGATTTAAGTGTTTCTTGTTTCTTTGGAACCATAAGATGTCTATCTTCTATTTGTGAAATTTTCATAATTTTTGCATTTCTTGTTGATTGTTTAAGGTTTTGTTCGGCTTGCTGTTCGGGGTTTATTACTTACGTTTCTTTTAACTGTTTTGGAAGCTATTCACTAGGTTAGTTCTCATGCATTGTGTGCACTATTCCAATGGGTGTTTAGGGTTTGAATAGGCATTTTTGTTTAATATTATGTTATTCTTTTTGAGGCATGTGGAGATTAAATGGGTAGGTCAATTAGATAGATTTTTTTCTAAGTCTTGCCTAACTTGTGTTTTGTTGTATTTATGAGCATCCTCAAATACAACTCATGGTAGTTATGAATGTGAGCAAATCGGAAGGCCCAACCGGAAGATATCTAACTGCAAGCTTGGAGCAAGAATGTTGTTGTATTTATCTTTTTATTTTGTTTTGTTTTTTGATGTAAATTAATATTTCTTAGTACTTAGATTTTGAGACAAATTTTGTAATATTTAAAATCATGCATTTGCACTGCATATTAAAATAATACCTGTGTCGCGTAGTATCCGTATGCCCCTTCACTTATTATGGGAGGATATGGCAAGTCAGTCCTATATGAGATATTTTTCTCTATCCGATCTAGGTGAATGTAGCACCACCTTGGACAGTCGCTTCATGCGATGAAGGGGTGGAAGGATTTAGGTCCCGGTAAATAATTCATGCATTGCACGTTTAATTTTCTTTGTTTTTATTTTCATTAGATATTCTTGTAACAGTTTATTATTCTAGGGTAAATAAAATGTACATTTTTGGCCATATTCTGTTCGCACAACTAATTTAGGGTAACCGTCTTTAGACAGATGCTGTGGGGTGCCTAACACCTTCCCCACAGCATAAACAAACTCCCGAACCCTCTCTGATTCGCAAGCCTTTGTTTCCTTTAATTAATTAAAAAGAGGGTTTTTCCAATTGTTCCCCGCTTTCTTAATACAATTGGTGGCGACTCCAGAGTTTTCATTTTGAAAACTAAATCTCTTTTTATTTAGCCATCCATCTGCGTCGTAGCAACTTTCGGGTACGTTGTGACAGCCACAACCTTCAATTTCAGGCTCTCAGTGAAAAACTTCATCATCTCGTTCATACGAGATTTCAATTCATCGAACTCACCCTTAAGATTGCAATCTTGTTCTTGATTTTCCTCTATAACAACGATGATTCTTGATCTGAGCCCGATTGACCTTTTTACAGAGTGCTTTTGATTAAGCTTATTTTTCTTTGAATGAGCAATGTTCGACACTTTTCAATGAAAACTGCATGGGATGAATGAAAAAAANAAAAAAAAAAAAAAAAAACAATGAGGTTTATGGAATGGGTAAGAGAAAAATGCATGACTTTTATTTCTTTTTATTTAAATGAGCACAACAAAAGCTTTAATGTTTTGACGAGGAAAAAATTGTACAAAAATATGATTTTGGCTTTATTGACAAATGAAGAGAGCTATTGGCCCTTTTAAAAGAAAATGATGCTCATGAGTTGAAATAGTGCACAAATGCGTATGACTTGCTTTGGAACAATAATGAAAACAATAGTAAGGCTTCAACCTCTTCTTGCTTATTTGGAAAATGAAAAGGGTAAAAATGTAAATGAAAAAAAGAAAAATGCACCATTGGCTTATTTGAAAAAGAAACAAGGCATCAAACATCTTGTTTTAATGCAAAAAAAAAAAAATGATTAGAGAAATAGCAAAAGGAAATGCTACCCCGATGTCTTATGAAATGATCAACCTTAGGCTTAGGATTTATAGCTTAGTGGCCAAGGTCTATTCTAAATTGGATGGCATCTATAGTCAAACTATGTGCATGGTTTGACAATGAGTGCTAATATCTTGAAAGTCTTAAGGTACTACAGACTGCCCTCACCAAAATGATGGAGATCACATCCTACTAACCTGGTTCACAAGGGGATAACCTCTTTGCTTATCTAAATCAGCAAGATGATCCACAATCTGAGTGAAAGCTTTCATGTAAACCACCGAAGGATAAACCTTTCGGTAATAACACTAGGCTCCCTTCTAATCCTAGGTTTAGAGTGGCCCGGGTACGGAGCCGATAAGTAGTGTACAAGATTACAGTGTTATTGTACAATGTGTGCGAGAGAAGCATACAAACCTTATCCTACATCTACCATAAACTACCAAACTACAAGGAAATACAAGAAATATGTGATAGTAATAAGCTATTTACGAATGCAAAAAATAAAAAAATAAGCGAATAACATAATCGAAAGTAGAACTACTTAGCAAAGAATAAATAACAAAATAAAAGCAAATTTAAGGGTAAAGAAAATACACAATGTCATATTAAGTTTGCACAACTAATTTTTTGGACTTGACTCTCTAACTATCTCCAGTTGAGTTGCCAAACTATCACAACATACCCGAATGTTGTTACGACGTGGATGACAGAATTAGAAAAATATTAGTTTTTGAAAGAAAAATTGGAGTTGCCACCAATTGTACTAGAAAAATGGGGAACAATTGGAAAATATTTTTTTAATAAAATAAACAATAGTTTGTGAACCAGAGAGGGTTTAGGAGTCTGTTCATGCATGAGGAAGGTGTTAGGTACCCAACAGCATCTATCTAAAGATGGTTACTCTAAATTAATTGTGCGAACATAATATAGCCAAAAATGTGTATTTTATTTACCCCAGAATAATGAATTATTACAAGAATATCTGACGAAAATGAAAACAAAGAATTTAAACGTACAATGCATGAATTCTCTACCGAGACCTAAATCTTCCACCCCTTCATCGCATAAAGCGACCATCCAGGATGGTGCTACCTTCACCAGATCGGATAGAGAAAGACATCTCATATAGGACTAACTCGCTCTATCCTCCCATGATAAATGAAGGGGCATGCAGATACTATGCAACACAGATATATTTTTTTATATACAGTACAAATGCATGATTTTAAGTATTACAAACTTGTCTAAAAATCTAGGTACTGAGAAATCTTAATTTACATCAAAAAATACAAAAAGAAATAAATAAAACATCATTCTTGCTCCAAGCTTGCAGCTAGGTATCTTTCGGTTGGGCCTTCCAATTTGCTCATACTCACAATTACCACGATTTGTATCCAAAGATGCTCATGAATACACCAAAATACAGGTTAGGCAAGACTTAAAGACTTAAAAGAAATCTACCTAAGTGACCTACACATTTAATCTCCACATGCTTCAAAAGGAATAATCCAAAATCATAAAAAAAAAAAAAATGCACAATCAAATAAAAAAAAAAAAAAATGCACAATCAAACTCTAAACTACCCTTAGAATAGTACAAACAATGCATGAGAACTAAATCCAAAATAGCCCCCAACTAACATAGTAAATAGCCTTCAAAATAGTTAAAAAGTGTACCCGAATAACATATCAAACAAACCCAAACAACAATGTAAAAAGTAAAGAAAATAAAACCAAAACGGCANTAGGTATCTTTCGGTTGGGCCTTCCAATTTGCTCATACTCATAATTACCACGATTTGTATCCAAAGATGCTCATGAATACACCAAAATACAGGTTAGGCAAGACTTAAAGACTTAAAAGAAATCTACCTAAGTGACCTACACATTTAATCTCCACATGCTTCAAAAGGAATAATCCAAAATCATAAAAAAAATAAAATGCACAATCAAACTCTAAACCGCCCTTAGAATAGTACAAACAATGCATGAGAACTAAATCCAAAATAGCCCCCAACTAACCTAGTAAATAGCCTTCAAAATAGTTAAAAAGTGTACCCGAATAACATATCAAATAAACCCAAACAACAATGTAAAAAGTAAAGAAAATAAAACCAAAACAGCAAGACAAATAGGAACTTAAACAATAAACAAAAAAAAATGCAAAATAGCAAAAACACTAGAAAAAAAAATACACTCAAGTAACACTTCAAGAGATGCAAAGAACAACTTTAAAAATGTCTTGGAATAGAAAAATAATCCATTACACATAAGAATGGTACTAGAATGACAGCTAAACACATAAGCAAAATACACCGACAAATGAGGCATAATATACCAGGACAGCTACCAAACATGCCCAAAACCACAATCCTTATGAAGAGACAAATTCGAAGGAAGTCCAAAGAATTCACATATTCATAAGTTATATGAAACAACTGTGTTTGAGTCAAAACTGAGAGTAAACTAGACATGCAAACATTCTAAAAATTACATACATTGAATCCATACATCTTATAACTATAATGAGAACAACATCATTTAATTTGGAGCTGTATAACTCCAAAAATAAATAAAAGACTACATGCTGCCAGAGAAAATCAACAGGCTTGATAGAGCAGAAAAACTACCAAATTTAAATGCAAACTGGAAGCATGGGAGACATGCAAAAAATCTGAAAATTACATACGTTGAAGCCACACATTTGATGGTTCTAATGAGAGCAACATCACTTAATTTGGAGTTGTATAACTCCAGAAAGAAATAAAAGGCTACATGCTGCCAGAGAAAATCAATAGGCTTGATAGAGCAGAAAAAAAAAAAAGCAAATTTTAAATGCAAACTGGGAGCAAAGAAGGCATGCAAAATATCTGAAAATTACATATATTAAAGCCACACATCTTACAATTCTAACAGGACAAGAATCATTCAGATCGGAGCTATGTAGCTCCGTCTAAAAAAAAGATGATCAAGCCCTGCCAGAGCCGTCTGACAGCATTCGAAATTAGACATATCCAAACACCTTAATGAATTACAAAGACCAATTCATTTAGAACAAACCCTCAAACAAAAAAACACAAATCCAAACAACCATTAAACAAAGGCAAGAAAGCAACAAAATTAACTCAAACAAAGCAACTCAAACATCCATCAAATTCTTAATGATTCAAAGTATATGCAACTAGATCAAAGTGCACAGAAAAGATCCAAAGAGAACCAAAGAAAAATAAACCAGAAATGGACTTCAAACTAGCAGGCAGGAAAGAGACAAAACAACCAATCATTCAATAATTAAATACCTTCTTCAATCGTTTTGAGCCCACATGGCTTCAACTCCTTAGGAAACCCGGATAGCCACTTCTCATAGAATTCCAATCATAAATCCAAACAAAATCCCATATGAAAACACTCAAAATTTTCCTAGCTGAGTATATATAAAATAAATAAACTAAAAAAGAACTATAACGCAACCAAATCATATATGAATAAAATCTAATATCAAAACTTTGTAACAATCAACAGAGATCAATCAAACCCAAACATCTAGTAATTCATTCATGAACATTCAACAGGACTTTTGAAATAATAATAAAAAAATAGCAAGATTATAGAATGACAATAACAATAGTGAACCCAATGGAGATTATATGAAAATGAAGCAAATGGAATTGAACAATACGCAAAGAAAATCAAACATAGGTAAAGAATGAACAGAAAGGAAAGAACTAAGCATAATCACAACAACTCATCCATTAGAAAATCCCCAAAAATAAGGACCTCAAATCAACACATATGAGGGTAACAATTATTGTAATTACAGCAGAAAGTTGATGGAAACTAATGAGTACTGCCTGAATAGAAAAAAAAAAAAAAAATTAGCATTTGCTACAAAATGAAGAAAGTTCTATGAGATTGCAATTTACTTTGGTTATCTTTGAATTTGAAGGAGGAAGGTGATTTGGATACCTCTCCACTGTGGTTCTCTATCACTGCTGCTCATTTTCTCTTTTTTCTGCTCTTCCATTTCTTTTGGTTCTCTACTCTGCTCAATAGGTTTTCTTCTTCCTCCTTTACTGAATGTCTTCCTATTGCTGATCGGTTCTTGTTCTCTCTCAAAGAAACCATTTATGCCCTTTTCTTCCTTCTCTTGTTGAATCCTTTCTCTCCTTTCTTCTATTGTGCGTATAACTCCTTCCCTTCTTAAGATATTTTCCTTCTTTTAACTTCAATTCCCAATCTGCCCCCATGGTAACTGCCGCCCAGCTATTTTTTTTTTTCTTTTATTTACTTAGTTGATTAGTTATTTAATTTAAAAGAGGATAAATCAAGCTTGGACCAATGGGGAGAGAAGGAAATCTATTCTTTGCTCTCTTATTAGCTTCTTTAGATACAATGATGCAACAATTAATTAACAAAACTTGTTTATATTTTTTAATCTACTATTTACAAAAATTAAAAAAAATAAAAGATGGGCCAAATAAGCTTAAATAAAAAATAGGCTAAGTTGACAATGGATTGGGCTTAGGGTTTCTTTAATCACAAAAACCCGAACAATAAAAAAAAATATTAATTAGCAATTAAGAATTTATTTCTTTTTTTTATACATATTTTTAAACCATAAGAAAAATCCGGACAAAATACGATGTCTACAATAACCTAGAAGGAAATGCAACTATGTAATTAACAATAGATAAGCATTGATGAAATATGAGGAGCACCTATGTAATATCAATTACTTTCTAGTACATAATCACTTAAGGGATCTTCCTCGGTTTCCTCATCATTGCTATTATGTTCATCCTCTTCCTCTTCTTCAACACCTTCTCCTATCTCATCATGTACATCAATGACAATTACTTCATTGACACTAATAACAACTTCCTCTGTAGAAATTGAAGTGTTATCTCCCAAATTTGTCTGTGTCTGATCATTATCAACAATTAACACCAATGGGCAATGAGGTATGTCTTGGTAGGGATCATCAAGGTCATCTAGTGCATCAATTGGGTGCTTGACCTTCTTTTTAATGACATGTAACTAGCCTTGCTTATTAGGAGTTGTGCATGGATAAGGAGAGAAATAAACTTGCTCTACTTGTTGAGTTAAGATGAAATGGTCATCCCCATTGTATGTTCTGCTTGAGTTTACCTCAACAAATCTATATTTTGGATAACTCTTTATCCCTCGAGGTGAAGAATCATATCATTTGCAATTGAATAATATCAATTGATGACCAGATGAACTGATATATGCAATCTCAATGATTTCTCTCAATACCCCATAGTAGAAGGATTCAGCTTCACCATAATCAGATCCCTTCAAACATGCTCCATTGTTATTTGTTTTTCAACCATGGGACCAAGTTTCTGTATGAAATTTAAAACCGTTGATATTTATTCAGTCCCATGTTTGAACCTTCCTTAATGGACCTCAAGCCAAAGATATTACAAGCTCATCAATAATACCATTTTGAGGGTTTTGCACTAATATATAATTAACAAGCTGTTAGTGATATAATAAAACTTGTTATATACAATTAGATATTAAAAATAGTTACAGTTACTTACAAATTGTTTAAACCATTGAGAAAATCTAGAGGAGATGTGCTTATTTATTTGATCATTTGGAAAAATTCTCGTTGAATGAGATTAATCGCTCTATGTACATGCTGCAACATAAACATAACATTAGTTAACACACATGTAGGTACATTGAAGTATTACAAATTATGAAAATATTAAGTTAGAACTTCAAGTAAGGTTTAACCTCAGGACAATTAAGTAATACATACATTGTCGTAACTGTTAGTTCCTCATAATTGAGACATCATCGTTGCACGATTCCATGGAGGAAAGCAAGATAATTGAAGACGGAAATAGGTTGTACAACATAAATTTCTCTACCATCATCATTGCAAAGCACTATTCTAGTCCTTGAATGGATGTGAGACTCAAATTAGTACGAACAAAAAGTTGAAGTCTTCTAAAAGATGTATGCTTCACAAATTGAACCTTCCACAATGACTTTGTTTTTAATCTTTTGCTTTAAGGTATGAAAGAACCCTTCAAAATGATACATCTACCTATAGTGGACAGGTCCACCTGCTAGTTCTTCTTCAACTAAATGAACCAAGAAATGCTCCATCACATGAAAGAAAGCAAGAGAAAAAATCTTCTCAAGTTTGCAAAAGATAGTGAAAATATTCTACTCTATTATCTGCAAGTCATCCTTACACAAAGTAAAAGAGCAAAGATTTCGAAAAAATTGACTCAACTTAACAAGAGGTTCCAAAACAGGAGTAGGCAACCCACTAAAAGAAATTGGTAAGAGTATCTCCATGAACACATGACAATGATGACTTTTCATGTGGGTCAAAGTTCATAGATTAGTATCGACACAATTCCATAAGTTAGATGCATATCCATCAGGAAGCTTCAGACTCTGCACCCACTTATACACGGCTCTTTTCTGGTCAATACTAAGTGTATACAATGCCTTGTGTTTCACAATATTTCCATTGCCTAAGTCTTGCAACTCTAAACTGGGACGTTTACAAAACTTCGTCATATATAGTCTCTTATTCGTATTGTCTTTACTCTTATCTTTTACATCCATGATTGCATTAAAGACATTTCCAAAGACATTACTCTCTGTATGCATCACATCAATGTTGTGAGGAATCAACAAATCATACTAATATGGTAGATCCCAAAAAATACTACGCTTAATCCAGTGGTAAGTTACACCATAACTAGTAGACATAACATTTTCATTTTCTATTACTCTTGATTGTCTTAACACCATATATTGATTTTCAGCATCCATTGGGATAATGGCTGGATAGACCTCCCCATAATTATACTAATAATAATAATCCTCCATGAAACATTTCGTGTATAGGTGCATTCTTATTTCATCCGGTGTACGAAATTTACGACATTTTCATTTTATACATGGGCATCTAAACCTCCCTTCTTGAATATACATATCAAGTCAACTTACAAACTCAATAAATACCTCAACACTAGCATAAAACTTATATTTAACAACCTTATTATTTAGAACAAGTCTCTCATACATTCAAAAATAATGTTCAGGGATCTTCATATTCCTTCAATATTCAAAATAAAATAAAGTTGTTAATGTTTTTCTACAATGCTTCAAAGGTACTAAGTGCTACTCTAGGTATGGCTTCTATCCTATTCTTGAAGTTTGTTCCACCACTAATAGAATATTATAAGGACCAAATAGGTGAACAAAATTTCAGCAACACTTCCCAATGGTTCTCTAAGTACACGAATTATGCTATTCAACCAGCATAAATATGTATCCAGAGAAACAAAAGAGAGGTGGTACGAAATTTAATTAAGCTACTTGCTCTCAAAGCTTTATTGTCCTATTAACGAAACAACTACTTCAAGAACAGTCTGAAAATTGAGGATTATTCGAGAGTTAATCCTACGCGATTAACTCTTAAAGGGGTTTCTAAGGTAACCTAACTTATCAAATATAACTCTAACGTACATTCATTTCACAAGTTTCGGTATATCAGATATTCACAATCTATATATCATTACAAATAACTTATTACATAACATATTATCTACACATTATTGAATAACCACAAAGTCATATGAAAAAATTTAAACAAAATTATACAAACAAAGCACATATAATATACAACAAGAGTCATAGACAGAGTTCTCAAAATCTCAACAATTTCACACATAATTTAATTTAATAAATTACTCTCTAAACCTCACAAAATTAAAATTTATCCATACTAATTCAAAAAAATCACAAAAATTCATCTAAACCCTTTACATATATCATACATCAAAAGCCCTCAACCAATTTATAGAAAAAAAATACATAACTACTCTAATTTGAACATTGAAATTCAGATTCAACATCAAGGGAAAACTCTTAAACTAAACCATTAATCAAGTTTATAATCTATCAAATACCTATCAACAGCCAATCTACACTTAAACTAGTTCACATATACACCAAAAACTAGCCCATTTCGTGCATCAATGAGAAAGGAAAATAGAAGAGAAATTCAGAGAGAAAATTGGAGATAAATGCCTTACCTTAACTCCAAAGCTTCAAAAGGAGGAAGTAGAATGTCCATAGATGCCGTAAAATGTCCTCAAGTCGCTAAAAACGGCTTCCCACATCCATGGAGAGAGAGAAATCGCGTCTAAGTTGCAAATAAGGAAGGAGAAAGTCGGGTGGAGAAGAAATTTCCAGATTTCTCACGGACGTTCTCACGAAAAAAAATTCATGAGAAAAGACCGCCCAAATTTCTCTCCCTTAAGGCATATAGTGAAATGGTGCGTTTTGTTTCTAACGGAAAATATCTATGAGAAATAGTGCCCAAAAATTGGATGTTTTAGTTTCTCACAAACTGATAATCCATGAGAAAAATATATGCAAACTTATGGTCCTTTTTCTCACAGAACATCATTTCATGAGAAAATATTATGGCATTTTGTCTTGGTTGTTATCACGGAGTTTGCCCGTGAGAACGTTTTCACGCCACATTCCTGCCATGCTCTCTCGAATTTTCTCATGGATTTCTCATGGAATAATTGTCCGTGAGAAATGGTGTGCGAAATATCCAAATTTTGTTTTTCTGTGACAAGTTCTCATAGATTTTTTGTCCGTAAGAAAGTTGTTCGTGAAAAAATATCAATTTTCTTGTAGTGTGTGGGCTTCTTATTTTCACAGATTAATTCAGGTTTTATATAAGATTTATGCATAAAATTTGAGTTTTTGGTCTCAATACAACTACAAGTCTTCATGCAAATTTTTGGCAATATTACAATGTTTTTGGTGTGGATTTATTGTGGGGTTATGATGTAAACTTAGTTTTTGATTAATTTCCTCTGAAAACCATTGAAAAGAAAAAAAAAAAAATTGGAGCTTTGAAGTTCCTCTCATGGAGGACGCCATTTGCATATGGCATGAGGTACATTACAAGAAAACTAAGGGATTTCTCATGGATAAAATCCATGAGAAAACACCAAAAAATTCGTGAAAAATGCCTTTCTCACGGATAATGAGCAGTGAGAAAAACCTCCGTGACAAATTTGGTTTCTCATAGAAAAGTGGGTTCGTAAGAAATATTTCTCATGGACTTTCTCTTGGACTCACAGTGGGGGTGAGAAAAAAGTTCTCACGCGAGTTTCACACAAAATTTTTTCAATGAGAAATTNTTTTTTTTTTTTTTTTTTTTTTTTTTTTTTTTTTTTTAATTTCTCATATCAATATTGAAGAAATAACAAAAAGGAAAAAAATATAAAACTATAGAAATAACCAAAGGTAACACACTATCACATTTAAACAAACTTTATAAAGGATCACAATACTGAGTTTGGTCTTAGAATTGTACAAATTTTACAATTTTTATACAATATAATATCAACTCATTTTATAGAGGATCACGATACAGAGCTTGGTCCACTCTAAAATCAACATGTATTAAGTCTAGAAAGAAGCCAAAAGTGCATGCTGTGATTCCACAATTCCTTGTGGTACTCATGATACCAAGACTTGGAGAGATCTTCATTTGAAAATCCTCTTTGGATATTTTTGAATTTTCATTTGCATTGTTTCTTTCTTACTGCAAGAATGAAGGACAAAATTGTGATAATATAAAAATCATTAAAAGTATATGAATTTATTCTTGAAATTTGAGAAGGAAACTAACCCTAGCTATTATCAAAACTTGAAAGCAATACTAAATTAGCAGAAAGCCAAAAAATATTTTCCCTCAAATTTCTCTCAGAGTCATAAGCTAGTAAGAACCATCAGCTCTCTAAAACAATCAAATTGATGACAAAATCATTTTTAAAGAAATAGATAGCTTATTCAAGTTCAACCTTGTCAATTCGAATGTTGGTTGCATACACGGCTTAAGACAAACAACCTTTTACCTAGATTCATTAGAACAAATTCACATAATCAAATATTGAAATCCTTCTATCAAAACAAAGATAATGGAGATAAAATAGAAAGAACCTAACGTAAACACTATACCAACATCATACAACAAAAGCCCTTAACAAAATTTATCCAAAAACAAACTACAACAACTCTAATTCATGTTTAGTAATTTGGATGTATGAGAATCAACAAATGTTCCATCAAACAACTCAAAACTCAATCCATAATCATGTTAACAACATTCCACCAACAACATCATAACTCAAATTCATCCACAAACACAAACAAATTCACATTTAACTCAAAGAACAACTAAAAAGAGGAAACAAAGGGATTTTGGCTCATCTCATCTCTATAGCAAGTCAAATACGCTTCTTAACCATTATCCTCCGCTTGTCGCCATTGGAACAACCTCCAATGCCACCAGGAAATGGAGTCGCAGAGGGTGGAAGAGAGAATCACATAAGGTAGAGAGGAAAAATGAGAAAATTGAAATGGGGGTGGCTCGTAGGCCGGGAAAAGAAAAACCCAGTTTTCTCACGGAAAAAATTCATGAGAAATTTAAAAATCCTAATTTTAATTTTAAGGGGCGTTTGGCAGGTGGATTCTTTTTTCGTTCATGGGAATCATTCTTGGGAATGTTATAAATATGTTTGGTTGGCCTTAAACATTCCTGAGAATGTTAGATAATGTTTTATGGGGATCTTCTATCTCAATACAACTTTCCTAGGAATCTTAGCATTTTGTGCAAAAATGACCCTATCTATTTTAACTCAAAAAAAAGAAGAATAAAATTACTTCCTATAATTAATGAATAGACTAAAACCTCATTTTCGTTCCTCAATAATTTGGGCATTCTCAAAATGGTCCCCCAATGCAATGAGTTCTCAATTTAATCCCTCACTTATTAGTGTCCCTTCAATTAACTCAAAAAAAAAAAAAGAATAAAATTACTTCCTATAATTAATGAATAGACTAAAACCTGATTTTCGTCCCTCACTAATTTGGGCATTCTCAAAATGGTCCCTCAATGCAATGTGTTCTCAATTTAATCCCTCACTTATTAGTTTCTCTTCAATCAAATCCCTCCATCTAACTTCACTAATGGAATGCTTATGTGGCCGTTAAATGGTGATATGTCACTGTTAAATGCCACGTCCCAAGCCTATGTGGATTCTCAATTGTTGATTGGGCAAAAGGACGTCGTTTGTCCCATTTTAAAGAACAAAAGCATGTTGTGAAGGGAGAGAAAACTATTGAGCTTTAGGGTTCCCCAAAAATTTCCCTTTGCTCCTTCAATTCCAATTCAAGTTTCCAGATTGGTAATCCTCACTTCATGGAGCCAGTTTTGTAGCGATTCGGACTGGAAAAACCCTAACAAATTGAATCGGAAGCTATCACATAACATTGTGGGAGGTTAGGCTCTTGATTTTCGTTGTTGAGGTTAGTGTTTTCTAAAAATTGTTGCCTATTTTTCTATTTGTGATAAATCAGTTGTTTTAAGACACCTGTTATGGTGGTCTTGCATATGATATGGGTCCCTGATTTTATTTTTGTTGAGTTAGTTGATAGATGGTGGTCTTGGATGAGTTAATTTTTTGTTATCTTCATTTTTGTTCTGTTTCTTATTCTATCCTTATTATGTTTACTGTATGTGTGTGCTGTTTTTGGACGTAATGGTGGACCCTGATGCACTGTAGTGTGTTGTCTCACCGATGGTAGTATTAAGAGTTGGTCTAAATTTGAAGTTTATAGGCCATAGAATGTCTTTTGATACTAGGACCCTATTGACCCATTCACAGTTGCCTTTTGTCTCCAAATTGTTTATTCAGATATTGATATTGATCTAAATGTCAAATTGGCCATATATATTTGTTTAGGTCCTGTTAAAACTCGATGGCTGCATAAATATTATTTATGGAATTGTGTGATGTAGTATCAGTGAGTATAATCTTCCTACATGCATAAGCTATCTCATGGACCTTTCCTTCAAATAATGTTTCATTGACAGTAGAAATTTTCAGTTCAGAATAGAGAGTAGCAACTTGAGTTTCCCATAATTCAATCTCATTTGTCCCCTCATCTAACTGATAACTTAACTTCTCTTCCCTTCGTTTAATTTCTTCAAGTTCTTCACACAGTTGCCTCATTTCAAACTCCAACTTCTGATTTACTTTGCAAAGGCATCCAAGCTCTTCATTCTGTGTGAGAATTGTACCATTATAGTTTTGTGTCTCCTAAAGTTTTCCATGTATTTAGTTCACAAGCATTTGGTCTTGCTCAATCATATCTTCACACAAATTCTCTCTATCAATGTCAAGAGTCTTCAACACCTGAAGCAGCCCAATCCTTAGTATTCCAAATTTCCCAGACAAAGAATTTATGTCAACTTGCTTCTAATAGTTTTCATTCTCCAATTTAGATATCAGCCTTTTTGACATCTTGGATGTCTCCAAAATTTTTTGAGATTCAACCAGAAGGGAGAAGTTCTTCTCCTCCAGATCCTGGATGAATTTCTACAATATGGAAATTTCAATTTGAGCATGTACAAATCTTTCTTATTCCTTCTCATATTCCTTTATTGTGTAGTTTGCATCTTCTTGTAGAATGTGAATTTGCAATTCCTTATCAGCCAACTGGCTTTCACTCAATTGCACAATTTTGGAGTGCTCTTCCCTCTCAGTATATAAGGAAACCAATAGCTCTTCTACCTTTTGAAGAGCATATTCCTTTTCTCCTTTTAGTTCCAAATGCTTTTGCTCCAATTCACTGTATTGTTTCTCAAGATTTTTCATAGTTTGATGGATGATGTTCAACATTCACATCAAATATGGAGGTTTTCAAGGAATTATTTTATTTAAAAGATGTAGTCACAGAACAAGGTCCATGATTTGGAATGAGAATTGAAATAATTTATTTATATATCATTGTATCTTTATTCTATGTTATCTATTCATCAACTTTGGAATTTATTGATGTTTTCCAATTGCGTATGAGTTGATAGAATGAAGTTTCAATTGTTTATATGGTAAGCTTGCTGGTTTGAGGGCATGTGGAGACAAAAAATACTGTTAGCAATCCATGCAAGCAAATTAAGTAGAATTGACTAAATAGTATCATCAACCATATAGTAGCATATTTGAAGCATCAACTGAATTGCTTATGAAGTCTTTGGGATGATTAGTAGCATATTTTTGACTAAATAATTTGCTATTCCAACTATAGGCAAAATACTTTCAGGTTCCAATTATGTATTTATTGTTTTATGTATTTTCTATCTTACTTATGAATGGGCGATGTCAACAGTGTTGGCTTGAAAAATTTAATAGATATATGTATTGTAGTTGTTGATTTACTTAGATAATTAAATGCATGTTCCATAGGTACAGATAGGGTGTAAACTTTTGATTTAAAATGTTGGTAATAACTTTTTGGTCATGCTTATGAGTAGGGGTGTAAGCCAAACCAGTCAAATCGATCGAACCGGACAAAAACCGAACTGAATCGAGGAATTGATTCAGTTTTCAGTTTGGTTTTATGAAAAACCAAGGGGGTCGGTTTGGTTTTCGATTTCAGTGAAGAAAAACCGAGTGTAAACCGAACCGAATCGAACCGAAGATAGCAAAACTACGTCGTTTTAATGAATCCCTAAGTCTCCCTTCCTCTTTCCTCTCTAATTCTCTAGACTCTCCATTTTCCTTTGCAATTTCAAATCTGAAATCCCTACTCCCCATCGCTCTCCCTGACTCCCTCTAACTCTCCTCTCCCTCAGTCCCTTCACTGTCGATCTTGGACTCATTCTCGGTGGTGGCTATTGCTCCTCCTTCCTTCTCCGACGCCGTGGACTCATTGTCTAGCTGGTGAGTTAGCTTCACCATTATAAATCTTTCTAGGGCTCTTTCCTCCTTCAAAAATATCTCTCACATCATCCTTGTCACTTTGTGCCTCCCTCTCCAACTTTACTACTCTTGATTTGTTCTTTACAACTAAAGGTATGGCTTTCTCTCTCTAATCTTGCTTTCCCTCTCTAACTTTACTTTATTTTGCCTCTGTGCTTGTAGTTCTGTTGTTCCACAGTTTCTCAAAAATTTGAACTCACCCATGCCCGATTGCATAAGCTAATTGATCACACTGCCTCTCACTTACTCTCTCACGGCATCAACGCCAGTGAAGTCGTCGCCCTCGCCTTCCATAACACCGTCGAGGTAAAAATATGATTTTGTTAGCCCCACAAATCTCTGAACCTGTTTTGATGATAACAATAATGCCTTACTATTTCTTATATGTGTTGTTTGTCTTATTGCTATTAATCTATGTTAAGTTTTTAAGTTGTTATCTAGAACAATCCTCAAATGAAGTCTTGAAGAACTTGTTCTTGAGAACCAGTTATTGCATATGTGATGAGTCTCCAAGATTGTTGATGTGGACAAAGTCTCACACAGACTCTAGCCAAAGTTTTCCTTTTTACAATCTGAGTAAGAGTTGTACTCTTAGAGAATGGAAGGTTACCTTTTCAAGTGCTCTTTGACAAGTCCATTTTTCAAGAAAGATTATCTACCCTCTTACACAAAAAGAGACTTTTGTGGACCAAAAAGACAAAAGCCATGTGATTGATTGACAAGGAGTCAGTCGATTGGTAGCTCCTCTTTTCCCTCACCATTTGGCTTTTCACGTGCACAAGGAAGCAAATAAAAGATAGGAGATTCCAAGGCTTCGGGCATGCATGAAGAGTAGAAAGAAGAAAAATATTTTAGTGAGAAAAAGAAGCCATTGTTGAGAGCTTTGCTCTTCTTCTTCTTCTTCCTCTCAGCCATTCCTTCATGCTTCAGATTTTCATTGTAATTTATCTACTCTATGAGAGAGTTATTCTTTGGGGTAAATCAAAACACTAGGGTTTTGTATCTTGGATTTCCATGGGAGAAATCCATGAGAGTGATCTCTAGTGAGTTAGAGAGAGAGTTCATGGTGAGCTTGAGAAACAAAAACCATGGGAGTTAAGCTTGGAGAAACTTGGAAAAATAAACTTGTTGTAAAGCTTGGACAAGCTTAGAAAAATAAACTTGAAGTATAGTGGAACCCCATTGACATGGGAGAAGTGAATGTAGGCATGTTAACCCGAACCACTATAAAATCTCTGTCTAATCTCTCTTCTCTTCATCTCTGAGTCTCTGGTTATTTCTCTATTTTGATATACATGATTTGTTAAGTTATTTCGATATATTTCAATCTGGTATTTGTTAAAGAACTAGTTTGTAAGAACCAGTTCTTCAACAAATCTATGATTTGAATCAGTTTTTAAGAACAATTTTTTTAACAATTCCTATTCACACCCTCTAGGAATAGAATCTGCAACTTTCAATTGGTATCAAAGTTTGTGCTCAACATTTTT
>QAOA01000583.1:159036-201080 GCA_003255065.1 Cercis canadensis | reverse complement strand
CGAACCGAAGATAGCAAAACTACGTCGTTTTAATGAATCCCTAAGTCTCCCTTCCTCTTTCCTCTCTAATTCTCTAGACTCTCCATTTTCCTTTGCAATTTCAAATCTGAAATCCCTACTCCCCATCGCTCTCCCTGACTCCCTCTAACTCTCCTCTCCCTCAGTCCCTTCACTGTCGATCTTGGACTCATTCTCGGTGGTGGCTATTGCTCCTCCTTCCTTCTCCGACGCCGTGGACTCATTGTCTAGCTGGTGAGTTAGCTTCACCATTATAAATCTTTCTAGGGCTCTTTCCTCCTTCAAAAATATCTCTCACATCATCCTTGTCACTTTGTGCCTCCCTCTCCAACTTTACTACTCTTGATTTGTTCTTTACAACTAAAGGTATGGCTTTCTCTCTCTAATCTTGCTTTCCCTCTCTAACTTTACTTTATTTTGCCTCTGTGCTTGTAGTTCTGTTGTTCCTCAGTTTCTCAAAAATTTGAACTCACCCATGCCCGATTGCATAAGCTAATTGATCACACTGCCTCTCACTTACTCTCTCACGGCATCAAAGCCAGTGAAGTCGTCGCCCTCGCCTTCCATAACACCGTCGAGGTAAAAATATGATTTTATTAGCCCCACAAATCTCTGAACCTGTTTTGATGATAACAATAATGCCTTACTATTTCTTATATGTGTTGTTTGTCTTGTTGCTATTAATCTATGTTAAGTTTTTAAGTTGTTATCTAGAACAATCCTCAAATGAAGTCTTGAAGAACTTGTTCTTGAGAACCAGTTCTTGCGTATGTGATGAGTCTCCAAGATTGCTGATGTGGACAAAGTCTCACATGGACGCCAGCCAAAGTTTTCCTTTTTACAATCTGAGTAAGAGTTGTACTCTTAGAGAATGGAAGGTTACCTTTACAAGTGCTCTTTGACAAGTCCATTTTTCAAGAAAGATTATCTACCCTCTTACACAAAAAGAGACTTTTGTGGACCAAAAGGACAAAAGTCATGTGATTGATTGACAAGGAGTCGGTATGTTGGTAGCTCCTCTTTTCCCTCACCATTTGGCTTTTCACGTGCACAAGGAAGCAAATAAAAGAGAGGAGATTCCAAGGCTTCGGGCATGCATGAAGAGTAGAAAGAAGAAAAATATTTTAGTGAGAGAAAGAAGCCATTGTTAAGAGCTTTGCTCTTCTTCTTCTTCTTCCTCTCAGCCATTCCTTCATGCTTCAAGATTTTCATTGTAATTTATCTACTCTATGAGAGAGTTATTCTTTGGGGCTAAATCAAAACACTAGGGTTTTGTATCTTGGATTTCTATGGGAGAAATCCATGAGAGTGATCTCTAGTGAGTTAGAGAGAGAGTTCATGGTGAGCTTGAGAAACAAAAACCATGGGAGTTAAGCTTGGAGAAACTTGGAAAAATAAACTTGTTGTAAAGCTTGGACAAGCTTAGAAAAATAAACTTGAAGTATAGTGGAACCCCATTGACATGGGAGAAGTGAATGTAGGCATGTTAAGCCGAACCACTATAAAATCTCTGTCTAATCTCTCTTCTCTTCATCTCTGAGTCTCTGGTTATTTCTCTGTTTTGATATACATGATTTGTTAAGTTATTTCGATATATTTCAATATGGTATTTGTTAAAGAACTAGTTTGTCAGAACCAGTTCTTCAACAAATCTATGATTTGAATCAGTTTTTAAGAACAATTTTTTTAACAATTCCTATTCACACCCTCTAGGAATAGAATCTGCAACTTTCAATTGGTATCAAAGTTTGTGCTCAACATTTTTGGTTTAACTAACCGTGAGTTAAAGATGCTATTAAGGTTGTGTTGCAGGTATCATGAACAACCAAAATGAGTCTCATTCCTCTTATAAACCTCCATTCTTCAATGGAGAAAATTATCCCTACTGGAATCAAAGAATGGAAATGTATCTTGAGGCTATTGACTATGATGTGTGGCAGATAGTCAAAAATGGTATCAACCATCCTACCAAAGTAGTGGAAGGAACTATTGTTCCAAAAGAAGAGCATGAGATTACCACTGAAGACAAACTCAAATTTACTCTCAATTCTAAAGCAATGTACAACATTGTGTGTGGGGTATCTGCTATAGAATTTGAGAATATTGCATCTTGCAATACTGCAAAAGAAATGTGAGATAGACTTGCTGCCATTCACGAAGGGACAAGCCATGTTAAAAAAGCAAAAATTGATATCTATTCTACTAAGTATGAAATGTTCCACATGACTCAAGATAAGTCTTTGTATTCCTTCTTTGCTCGATTCTTGAGCATCATCAACAGCTTAAAAGGTCTTGGAAGAGTCTACACTCAAAAAGAACAAGTCAAGAAGATTCTGAGGTGTCTCACTGAAAAATGGGATTCCAAAGTTACTGTCTTGCTTCAATTTGCAGAATCTAATGAGTTGACAGTAGATTCTCTAAGAGGCAACCTTGAATCACACCAAATGTTGATCATGGAAAAGAAGAGCATGGCTGGAGAAAGAAATAAAAGCCTAGCTCTTACTTCTACTACTCCAGAAACTAGTACTCAAAGAGAACTAGCCTCTAGTGATTAAGAGGTTGCTTTGGTGACAAGAAAAGTTCTTGATATGATGAGAAAAAAAAAGGAGAAGAAGAGATTTCCACCGAAAGTTCATAAAGAATTCAACAAGGGAGATAGTAGCAAGGAGCCTATCATTGCTATGAATGCAAAAAGCCAGGTCACATTAAACTTGAATATCCAAACCTCAACAAGACGAGGTTCTTTAGAAAGGAGAAAAAGAAAGCTATGGTGGCTACTTGGAGTGATGAAGACTTAACATTAGAAAGTGATAAATTAGAAGAGGAAATCGTAGCCAACTTGTGTCTGATGGCAAATGGAGAAGGGTTTGGAGAAAAACGTGAGGTAAATGATCTAGACCTTGAACTCTTGCCTACATATGATGAACTAAGTCTTGCTTTTGATGATTTGTCTTTTTACTATGAGAAAAGACTTGCAAAAATTAGTGCCTTAAAGAAAATCATAAAAGATCAAGTTAGTGTGATAGATGAGCTTGAAAAAGATAATGTTGGTTTGATTGATAGACTTAAGACACTTCAACATCAAAATGATCTTCTTGAAAATGAATGAGTCTTCTCTCAAAAATGAAAATGACAAAATAAAAAGAAAAGTGAATGAATTGCCTGGAGACTTAGTCAAGTTTGTTAAGGGAAGAAATAATTTGAATTCCATCTTAGGAAAGCAAAGAGTAAGCAATGACAAATCTGATTTAGATTATATTCAACCTAGCACTTCAAAAGTTTCAAAAAACTCTTTTGTCAAAGCTTCCCTTTCACATTCCTTTTCAAAACAAACTTGCTTCTATTGTGGTCATATAGGACATTTTCCTAATGCATGCTCTTATAAGAAACTTTGTGCTGCAAGAAAGATGATATGGGTGCCTAAAGGCACATTTGTCTGTNAATGAATTGCCTGGAGACTTAGTCAAGTTTGTTAAGGGAAGAAATAATTTGAATTCCATCTTAGGAAAGCAAAGAGTAAGCAATGACAAATCTGATTTAGATTATATTCAACCTAGCACTTCAAAAGTTTCAAAAAACTCTTTTGTCAAAGCTTCCCTCTCACATTCCTTTTCAAAACGAACTTGCTTCTATTGTGGTCGTATAGGACATTTTCCTAATGCATGCTCTTATAAGAAACTTTGTGCTGCAAGAAAGATGATATGAGTGCCTAAAGGCACATTTGTCTGTAACATGAAAGGACCCAAAGAATTTTGGGTACCTAAGCCTCTGTGATCTTATTTCAGGTTTGCTATCAAGCCAAAAGTGAGTGTTGGTATCTAGACAGTGGCTGTTCAGGACACATGATTGGAGATCCTTCAAAATTTGTCTCCATTAACCAAATGGATTTGAGAGATGTCTCTTTTGGTGACAATAGCAAAGGTAGAATTGTCGGATTAGGTAAAATCAAAATATCTCCTAATCTACTTATTGACAATGTCTACTTAGTTAAAGGTTTGATGTATAATTTGCTGAGCATAAGTCAACTTTGTGATAAGGGTCATAAAATCACTCTTGAAACTCCTCATTGCATTATTCACAAGAGAAATTTTGATTATGTTTTATTTGTTAATCAAAGATGTCCCAATGTCTATACTATTTTTGGAGACTCTTTGAAATCAAAAGAGGTAACATGTTTTTCTTCTCAAAACAATACCTCTTGGCTATATAGAAGACTTGGACATGTAAATTTTAAACTTATTTCAAAGCTTTCTAAAAAGGAGCTGGTTTTTAGTTTGCCCAAACTAGTTTTTGAAAGAAGCAAGGTTTGTGCTGCTTGTCAACAAGGCAAACAAATCAAATCCTCTTTCAAGTCCAAGAAAGAATTGTCATCTTCTAGGCCACTTCAACTTCTCCATATGGATCTCTTTTGACTAGCATCTACATCTAGTTTAAATAAAAAAGAAGTATTGCTTTGTCATTCTAGATGATTTTTCTAGATTTACTTAGGGTTTTCTTTCTTACTCATAAGGATGATTCGTTTGAGATCTTTGAAAGTTTTAGCAAAAGAGTTCAAAATGAAAAAGAGTTTGCAATCACCTCAATTAGAAGTGATCATGGTAGCGAATTCGAAAACAAATTATTTCAAAACTTTTGTGGTTGAAAGGAAAAATAGAACTCTAGTTGAGATGGGCATAACTATGTTGTGCGAAAATGATTTGCCAAAAGACTTTTGGGCTAAAGCTGTAAATACAACATGCTACATTTTAAAGAAAACTCCATATGAGCTTTGGAAAGGAAGAAAACCTAATGTAAGCTACTTTCATGCTTTTAGTTGTAAATGTTTTGTGCTAAATAATAGATAGGAACATTTGGAAAAATTTGATTCAAAATCTGATGAAGCTATTTTCTTGGGCTACTCTTTGTCAAGCAAAGCTTATAGAGTCTATAACGAAAGAACTCTTGTTGTAGAAGAATCAATGCATGTAGTCTTTAATAAATCTAACTATCATTTGGTTTCAAAAACCCTTGAGGAAAATGAAATAGTGCAGGAAAGCATCAAAGGATCCTCCAAAGAAGAGAAAGATCAAGAAAAGGAAGTAACACAAATTCCTTGTGATTCGATTCAAATTGAATTGGACTTTTCAGAACCAATTCAAGAAGAAGCTCCTCAGAAAAATGTGAGAGACTCACTGCCAAAAGAAACCAGAATTCTAAAAGATCATCCAATTGAAAAAGTGATTGGTGACTTGGAAAGAGGGATTAGTACAAGAGCATCTCTTCGGGACAAGCATGTAAACTTGGCTCTTTTATCTCTATCCGGGCCTACCAAAATTGGTGAAGCACTACAAGATGAAGCATGGTCATGGCAATGCAAGAAGAGCTGAATCAGTTCTTAAGGAATCAAGTCTGGACTCTTGTACCTGAACCAAAAGGTCACTCAATCATTGATACAAGATGGGTTTTCATAAACAAGCTTGATGAAGATGGCAAAGTTGTGAGAAACAAAGCAAGATTGGTAGCTCAAGGCTTTAATCAGCAGGAAGTTAAGCAACTCAAAGATGGAACTTTCATTAATTAGTCCAAGTACACAACAAAGCTACTCAAGCATTTTGGCATGGACAATGCAAAAGACATTTCAACTCCTATGAGTCCTGCTACAAAAATGGTTCTAGATGAAAAAGGTAAATTTGTGTGTGAGAAAAAGTATAAAGGTATGATTGAATCCTTGCTGTATTTGACTGCTAGTAGACCAGATATTATTTTCTCAGTTTATGCTTGTACCAGATTTCAAGTTATTCCAAAGGAATCTCATTTAACTGCTATAAAAAGAATTTTTCGTTATCTAATCAGTTTTGTGAGTGTTGGTTTATGGCTCAACAGAACTAGTTCTTTCGAACTAGTTTCGTATACAGATTCTAATTCTCCTAGTTGTTCCATTGATCGAAAGAGCACAAGTGGATGTTATTAGTTTCTTAGAGGAGCATTGGTTTCTTGGCAATATAAGAAACAAAATGTAGTAGCTCAACCTACAACTGAGGCTGAATACATGGTGGCTAGACTTTGTTGTTCATAAATGCTTTGGATGAAATAACAATTGGCTGACTATGGTATTGTTCTAAACAAAATTCCTTTGCTTTGTGATAATACAAGTGCCATAAACATTGCAAGAAATCCAGTGTAGCATTTTAGAACCAAGCGTATAGACATAAAGCATTACTTTCTTAGAGATCATGTTCTTAAGGATGACATTGAACTCTTTTTTATAATACTGAGGATCAGCTTGCTGATATTTTGTTTAGCTGAAGAAAGGTTATGTTTTCTTAGGCATGATCAATATGCATTGATGAAGTGTTCTTGTATATGTGTGCATGATGCTTGCTCATATGCATCTCACTTTTGCTAAAGAATTTTGATTGTCTATTGGATGTTTCTGTTTAATGCTCATTTCTTCTAAAATTTGTCAATAAGGAATCTAAATTTTTTATAATGTCTTGATATGTGCCCAAATTTTATTTCTTGATCTTGCCTGAATCTCTTATTTGAAGAAATTTCAGCATTTTTTTTTTGGGCAATTTTTTTTTTTTTTGTTTTGTGAATTGATCTACTAAAAGGGTATTTCTTGCTTATTTTCGGACTAAACTCTTTACTGGGTTGAAATCAATTTTTACCGAAATTGGGCCTTTATTCCTTCGGCCCGCGTTTTTTTGGCCTCTAGCCGAAACGTGCATTTCACTTGTGCTCTCAGAGCTATTATTCATTTTGGCCAGAATGCATCATTTTGCTTTATTCATTCTCAGGCTTCATCTTTCTCTTCCTCCTTCGAAACTGAACCTAACTGTTCATCTTCTTCTGCATTTTCTCTCTCCCTTGTTTCCCTCCTTTCCCGTATCCACTCTGCACATTCATCCTCATTCCTTGGTGATTTCCAGTACGTGCTTCATTGTTTGCTGGTCTATAAAGCTTGGGAGTTAATTACCAAAGTAATGGATAGAAGAAAGGCAAGTCAAAGATTGAGAGCTCGGTTCAAGGGAAAGGTTGTAAAGGATTCATCTCGTGAGAAGCCAATCCAGGTGGAGGATTCATCTTCTTCAAAGGAACAAGAAGATCTTGAACCAATTATCCAGAAAGCAAAGCAATTTACTTCTCGCTCTGACAAAGGCAAAGGTAAAATGCCTTCTCCTCCATCTTCACCCATAAATGAACCTATCCCAGAACCACTGCTTCCATGGCTTCTCCTCGAAGCTCCACCCTCTATGTCTTCCTCAGCCATTCCTCCTTTATCCCCAATTACTTCTCCTTCATCACCCACTGGTAACCCTAAGCCATCAGAAACTTCATCCATTCCTGATCCTCAAATTGATTCACCTGCTAAAGAATCTGAGCTTGCTTCAGTTCCTCAGTCTTCTGAGCACGCTGCAAGACCAAAGAGAAAGAAAATACTGGTCAGAAAGACAGTATTCATGCTAAGATCAAAAGCACAAATTACTTTTCCTCGAGCCAAGGCATCGACCCCATTAGCTTCACCATCCACTTCCAAGGCCAGTATTCTGAAATTACAATTAAAAGGGGATTCTAGATTTGTTCAAAAAATCTGGCCATCTGATTTCATACCATATGATGATGCAATGGTATCCTTATGTGCTTTTCCTAATCAGCGAGGTCAAGGAAGACCTCCATCCATACATTGTTTTGATTCCCTAACCAGAACTCTTGCCAAAATCATTACTTCTCACCTCTTACCCAGAATTGCCAGCCATAATGAGTTCATTACTCCTAACCTGTATCTGTTGTATCACCTAAAGCATCAACTTCCTTTAAAATTTGCCTAGATTAATCTTAAGCACTATGGCTTCATCTGTCAAAGGGTCAAGAACTAAAACTAGTCTTGCCTATGGCATGATAATTGTCAAATTGTGCAAATACTTTAAGATTGATTTATCCCATTTCGAGTTTGAAGCTCTTCCTACCAAACTTGTGATAAAAATACCTCTGCTAGCTACTATCTCTTCACTTGATCCATCATTAAGTCAAACCTCTGTCAAAGGAAAGCAGTAGGCAACATCAACCAGTTCCCCTAATGTCAAGTCAAAAAGGAAGGCTGCAAAACCTTCAACCAGTTCTCAACCCTCCAAGAAAGCCAAAAATTTAGTTCCTCCAGCTCAACCTTCTGAAAGGGTAGATCATGAAGAATGGATCACTTCAGTTAATCCACATGAGCTAGCTAATCAGATTGGAAGGCGCTTAAATTTCTTCTAGACTTTGGTTTTTGACTCAAATGCAAGGATGGCAGCTATTGAGAAAGATTTGGCAATCATCAAAGAAAAATTGGCAGCTTGGCTTGCATCTCAACAACCTTCTTCTTCTTCTGATTAGCTTATCTTTTACTATTTTTTGGATGACTTTTGTCACATTTTCAAATGTACATGTAGCATAGGTAAACACTTTTTTAGCCTATTGCTTTTACTGTTTCACTTGCATCATATATCTCAAACATTGCTTGACTGATTGTAACATGATTTGAACTATTTTGATATGTTAATGCTTCATTTTGGTTGATCTAGTGCTCTGATCCCTTTACTACTCTGATTTGATTATTTTGATCATGTGATCTAGTTTGCTCTAATCTGGTTGATATTATGGTGCCCCCATCTTTTTGATAATGCCAAAGGGGGAGAAATTATGTGGAATAGTTTGTTTGAACTATTATGGGATAGTCTGTTTGAACTGCTATTGAACAGGTCTATGGTATAATTTCTAGATATTGAACAGGTCAATTGCGAAAACTCCCTTCTGCCATCTTCTGCTATCTAATGCTAGAGAACTGATTCTTCAGTTCTCATTGGTATACATTAAGGGGGAGCTTTTCTCAACACATTATTGTCATCATCAAAAATGGAGGGATTGTTAGCCCCACAAGTCTCTGAACCTGTTTTGATGATAACAATAATGCCTTGCTATTTCTTATATGTGTTGTTTGTCTTGTTGCTATTAATCTATGTTGAGTTTTTAAGTTGTTATCTAGAACAATCCTTAAATGAAGTCTTGAAGAACTTGTTCTTGAGAACTAGTTCTTGCATATGTGAAGAGTCTCAAAGATTGCTGATGTGGACAAAGTCTCACACAGACTCCAGCCAAAGTTTTCCTTTTTACAATTTGACTAAGAGTTGTATTCTTAGAGAATGGAAGGTTACCTTTTCAAGTGCTCTTTGACAAGTCCATTTTTCAAGAAAGTTTATCTACCATCTTACACAAAGAGAGACTTTTGTGGACCAAAAGGACAAAAGTCATGTGATTGATTGACAAGGAGTTAGCCAGTTGGTGGCTCCTCTTTTCCCTCACCATTTGGCTTTTCACATGCATAAGGAAACAAATAAAAGAAATGAGACTCCAAGGCTTCGGGCATGCATGAAGAGTAGAAAGAAGAAAAACATTTTAGTGAGAGAAAGAAGCCATTGTTGAGAGCTTTGCTCTTCTTCTTCTTCTTCTTCTTCCTCTCGGCCATTCCTTCATGCTTCAAGATTTTCATTGTAATTTATCTACTTTGTGAGAGAGTTCTTCTTTGGGGCTAAATCAAAACACTTAGGTTTTGTATCTTGAATTTCTATGGGAGAAATTCATGAGAGTGATCACTAGTGAGTTAGAGAGAGAGAGAGTTCATGGTGAGCTTGAGAAACAAAAACCATGGGAGTTAAGCTTGGAAAAATAAACTTGAAGTATAGTGGAACCCCATTGACATAGGAAAAGTGGATGTAGGCATGTTAAGCCGAATCACTATAAAATCTCTGTCTGATCTCTCTTATCTTCATCTCTGGTTATTTCTCTGTTTTGATATACATGATTTGTTAAGTTATTTCGATATATTTCAATCTGGTATTTGTTAAAGAACTAGTTTGTAAGAACTAGTTCTTCAACAAATCTATGATTTGAATCAGTTTTTAAGAACAACTTTTTTTTTAACAATTCATATTCACCCCCTCTAGGAATAGAAGCTGCAACTTTCAGATTTCACTGTTATCACCTTAGTGCTGCTTTATTTTGCTCCTCAGTTTTCTCAGCTACCAAACAAGAAATCATCTTTATTTTTTTTATCTTTTCCAATTTGATGATTGAGACATTTATGTTTCATTTTACAATCTGTGATATTGTCCATGGCCATAATTAAATGCCAAGCCACAGCTGCGCCATTAAATCCGGCTTACACGGCTGAAGAATTCGAGTTCTACTTGTCTGACTCAGTGCTTGTAGTGCTATTTGTTTTAAGATCATTCAAGTTATAATGTTGGCTGTTTTTGGTTTGTATTTTTTTTTTTTTAGTTCATTTGTTGAGTTACCTTTGAAAACCGACTAAATCGATTGAAATAGACTGGTTCTGTTTGATTTGGTTTTACTCTGAAAATTTTGAAAAATTGAATTGAACCGATTTAGTTTGTCGGTTCAGTGTCGGTTTGGGGTGTAAACCTAACTGAATCGGACCGATTACACCCCTACTTGTGAGTCCTTAATTTGGTAATTAATTTTTGTATTTGTATTTTTTATTTGAGAATAGAATGGCATTTGTCCCATTTAGTTTGTGTCTTCATCATGAAGGATGTTTTAAGAAGAGTCCTCATATGCAAGATCTACAACTATGAAGATGTTTAATGAAAATATGTAGAAGTTAAAGGATTTCAATTTATATGCTTGGGATTATCTAAACAAGATTAATCCAAAGATGTGGACTAGAGTTGGATTTAGTACTTATTCAAAGAGCCAAGTCTTGACCAACAATATGTGTGAGCAATTCAATAGCAAGATTTTTCTGGCAAGGGGTAAGCCTATAGTGTCAATGTTGGAAGACATTAGGCTTTACATTATGAACAAGATGACTGACAACAAAAAGAAGGTGGGCAGATTCAAAGATCAAATTTGTCCTAAGGCTAAACACTTAATTTCAACACTCATATGGGACAGTAGGTAGTAGTTACCTCATTGGATAGGGGACCTAGCTCAAGCTCAATTTGAGATTTTAGTTGATTCACACACTAGATATGTGGTGAATATTAAAGAAGTGACATGTAGCTATAGAGTGTGGGATCTATGTGGTATTCCCTATGTGCATACAATTTGTGTTATTTCTTGTCACCATGAAAATGTTGACATATTTGTGCAACCATATTTGAGGACTGATGCATTTAGGGCTGTGTATACACCATTCATAGATACTGTAAATGGGATAAATTTGTGGTCAGTTACAGGACTTTATCTAATTTAGCCACTACCATTGAGAAGACCATCTGGCAGGCCCAAAACTCAGAGGAAGAAGGATCCCGTAGAGAAGGAAGAAAAACATCAAGCACAAGAACAAGAACAACCTTAAAATAAATAGAAGATCAAGAGAAGATTGGTGCATACATGCTCTAAATGTGGCAGAGATGGACATAATAAAAGGAATTGCAAAGGGTCTCATGCTAAAAAAGCTAATAAACCAAAGGTAAATCTATTTTAATTTCATACCTTAATAAATATGTTTCTAGTTCTTTAATCTAATATGTATCTCATCATGCATAATTAGACTTCAAGTAGATCTAAAACACAAGGGATAGTAGATGGAGCTGGCGAGAATCCGAATGTTGCACCAAAGAAGCAGCTTGGTGAAGGTTTTTCTGCTACTACAGTGGATAGTAACGAACAAGTGAGGTCTTCTAGGGTTGACCTGTCAAGCTATTTGTTTCTTTTCATGTCACTAGCCTCATACTTTTTTTGCTTTGATGCTTGTGAATGTATAGACTCATGTGCAACCCATTACAAGGCAAACACTTCAATCATCAAGTGAAAGAGTGAAAAGAGCATTTGGACCCTATGTCCATGGGTCCCAAGAGTTTGTACAAAGCAACATCACACTTGGATATGAGCCTACTAATACAAGAAATAGGCATAGTGCAAATGGAACTAGGCCAATAGCAAGGAGGGCTCGAGCTAGTGCAAAAAGTTCCTACAAAGATTGATTCTAATGCAACTCTTGGCATTTACTGAATTTACTTACATTTTAGAGCTTTTAGCTTTTGATAATTTTTAGGAGGTTTTGTATTACTGAATCAATCTTTCATTGTATTATTGAATGAAATTTTGATTTTTGGAGGTCAACTGCATTATTATGTAATACAACTTTTCTAGTAGTCAATGAAAATGAATGTTCTCATTAAGCTCATTTTTTGTCTATTGTTTCAATCTTCTTTTTTTATGTGCTAACAACTATTTTAGTGGTTGGGTATCAATTCAAGTAGCATATGGGTTGGAAGAGTTTGATATTAGCATAGTTAAATGTGGTTGCTTGGACTTGTTTGTTTGCTGGATATGTAAATAATGATTAGCTTTCAACAGCTTTAAAGGTGTCCAAGGACATACAGCATTGGAGAGTAGAGCCATATGAAATCAAAATGCTTCAATTGCCTGTGCCTATAGTAGAGACATAGATACTGGGTGATGGGTCCATGATCAAATGTGACTTAAGGGTGGTAGCTTAAGGATTGCAAGAGATATGTTCGACAAAATACCTTAAATAAATGTTGTCACTTGGAATTGTATACAACAAAATAGAAGAACACCAATGAAGTCCATAAATTTTTTTATTAAAAAACCACATCCACCATTAGCTATAAAGGAGAGAAAGGAACAAACACAACCATAAACAATAACCATTTTTCACCATAAAGAATTTTTCAACATCAATATTTGAAATAGGATACACCATTAATATTGAAAAACCATAACCAAAGAATACAAATTTCTAAAACTAAATCACATGAAAACCAAATACAATTCAAGTCAAAACAAGCATTACCCCTAACACCCTAACCGAATACTTCTCTTTTTCTATTGTCTTATCTTGTGCAATGGCAATGGACTTCATTTTCTTCATATCATTCTTTGTCTTCAACTTAAAACCCTGCAAAGCTGCTACTTTGTCCTTAAGGCCCTCCAAGCATTCCACTCTACACGCAAACTTTTCCATGGCAGAAACATTGACATGGTTTGATGATTGGCACCCATTTGCCCATTCAAAAATTTTGCACCTCAAATTAGTCATCTTGTATAATGGGCACCTCAGAAATGGCCTACCCAGATTAGCTCCTGTGTTCAATTTCAGCAAAACACAGTGGAGGCCATGCTCGCATAGCTTTCTCACTGTAGCTGTACTATGAGAAGGCTTCGCACCCATATATTTTCACGAAATTTTCTCATGACTGCTTGTTCTGTGAGAAATTCCATGAGAAAATCTTATTAAATGCTTTTTTATGATAATTCCATTAGAAATTCTCAAGAAATTATATTCATTGAAAAATTTCTGAAAGAAATCACGGGTTTTCTTGTAGTGGTAGAAGACAAGGTAATATTTTAATAATAACAAATATTCAATTAATACGATGGATTACCTATTAATAACCATCAAGTATGAAGCACATGATAATTTCTGTCTCTTTCTGAATGGCTATCTGCGAATGGGTGTTTTCTGCACATTGTAGTAGTTTATGGGAATTCCTCGTAACATTTTAAAGATTTAGGGGTAAAATGTAATTGACCCTAAGTTAAATGGGGTAAGTTAGACTTTTTCCTACTACTTTTTTATCATAGAAACTAAAAGTATATTTAAACTTTTTTTTTTCACTATTTTAGTTTCAATAATTTCCTGAGTCATGGATCATGGCCATATAATACACTTTTTGTTCTTTTAATTTTTTTTATGAATGTTGTTTCTTTATTTATTAAAAGTTATAATTGAATCTTTTATTTTTAAATTTCAATAATCAAGTCCCCCTTATTGTCAAACTAAGAGTAGTGCTGGGATGCACAGGATAATATGAAAAACAAAAAAAAATATTAAAGTAAAATGAAGGAAACATAATTAATAATTTTAGAGAAGAATAAAGTTTTAATTACTATCTTCAATTTCCTAGGAAAAGGGTATTTCCCAAGAACAAAATAAAAGATATCGTTAGAATTGTTAATTAGGACATTCATAGGGAAAATGATACATACATTTGAAAAGAAAGAAAATTTAGTGAGATTAAGATTAACGAAGTCAAAATGAGTCAACATAATTGAATTTAAAAATAAAAATATATTACAAATATTTTTTTTTTTATTAAGAAAGTGACCTTAAAGCCATGTGTTAGAATTTCCTGAGTCATGGCCATATAATACACTTTTGTTCTCTTTTAGTTTTTTTTTTTTTTTAATCGGAGTTGTTTTTAGTTTATTAAAAGTTATAATTGGATCTTTTACTTTCAAATTTCAATAATCAAGTCCCCTTATCATCAAATTTAAGTAGTCAAGCCCTCCCAACTAAGTTAAAGATATGATGACATAAAAGAATGAAAGACCAAATTACAACTTATTACCAAACCATAGAAACTAAAAGTATATTTAAACCTTTTTTTTTCACTATTTTAGTTTCAATAATTTTCTTTAATATTTATCAACAGATTAATGTTGACCCTCAACTTTTTATTCTTATACAAGACTAATTTTGTTAACCTTATCAATATTTTAAAATGAGACTATTTATAATTTTAATTGTGTCACAAGTTTCTATTGACACATAAACATTTTATATAATAATGATGTGTTAATTAACAATTTCTCATATTAAATTAATTTAATGGTCATAAAAAAACTATGAATTAAACCTTCCCAATTTAGTTGTGTTAAGTTCGAGAATGAGACAAGAATTAAATTTTCTATCTACTAGTACTAGTGTTATGACAATTAGCAACTTCTCACATGAAATTAATTTAGGGGTCATCAATTAAGATTCCTTTATAGTAGTGGGAAACTTAGTTGTCATGAATAGCTATAAAATGAGTCATGAGTTAAAGTTTTTTCATGAGATTAACACCTAAGTTGTGTCAAAAGGATTAGAATGACACATAAATTAACCAAGTGGTATAAATAGAAAAGCATTAAAATTTCTCTATATTCGTGGTAAATTGAGGGGTCACATTAAATTTAGATATCTTGGATATCTGGGAAGTGAAGCATGGTTAACATTTCTCGTGAGATAAACCTTGTTGTGTCAAAAGTATTAAAATGAGGCATGGATTAAGCTTTTTATATGTTAGTCGAGTGCTACTTAAAAATGTATCATACGGGATTTTTTTTTTTTAGGTGCACAAAAGTTTATACTGAAGGGAGATTATCTCATTTCAAAGCCAGAGTATGCCACAAGCCTCAATGAGGGCTTACAATGATACTTACAAATTGCCTACCAAATGGTGACTATTAGCTATGGAATTCGAATTTAAACCTTACAAGTGAAATGTTTCGATCCTTATTAACTGAACCAACTCTCGTTGGCTCATACAAGATTAATTTAGTAGCTATAAATATTTATTAATTAAATACTCTATTTTAGTGGCAAAGTTAATGCTCACATGAGATTTAATATAGTAATCATGAATNTTTTTTTTTTTTTTAGGTGCACAAAAGTTTATACTGAAGGGAGATTATCTCATTTCAAAGCCAGAGTATGCCACAAGCCTCAGTGAGGGATTACAATGATACTTACAGATTGCCTACCAAATGGTGACTATTAGCTGTGGGATTCGACTTTAAACCTTACAAGTGAAATGTTTCGATCCTTACTAACTAAACCAACTCTCGTTGGCTCATACGAGATTAATTTAGTAGCTATAAATATTTATTAATTAAATACTCTATTTTAGTGGCAAAGTTAATCTCACATGAGATTTAATATAGTAATCATGAATAGTTATGAAATGAGGAATGAGTTAAAGAATATCATGAGGTTAAACTTATTATGTAAAAAATATTATAGTGAGCATTAATTAAATTTTGTGTATACTAATATTGTGCTAATTGACAATTTTCACATAAGTAATTTAACGATCCTAACTAGTTATGAACTAAAATAAAATTAATTGTACAATCATAAATAGGTATATGAATTTAGTCCTTATTATCAATATTAATTTAATTGTGGACAACAAATGAATGAGAACTAATTAGAATTTAATCTAATAAGTAAGAACTTAATCTAATTAATACTAATCCTAATAGGTAAGAACTCAACTATAAGGGGTTCATAGTTAGTAAATTCACAGCAATCATATTGATGACCTAAGGAAAGAAATGTTGTCTCTTGAAAGAGTATTTCTTTAATAATACTGGGTGAACACTGTAATTTTAATAAGTCACGAGGTCACGTTGACAATTCAATACACTTGGATGCAAGGTTATTTGACCGAAAATCATGGCCACTTGTTTTAGTTCCATTGGCTTCTCACTGCAGGTATGGATATACTGCAGGTATGGTAGTGCCAGCCTTATGTTTATTGTCCTTCATTGGAACTACGAAATAGTGTAGCGTTTATTGCTGATAGTTAATAATGATGAGGTGATCCATTAGGAATAGGATTTCTTTTATTAAATTGTAATTTATGACTTAATGATTGTATTTTGTAAGAGTTCCTGACAATAAGCAAGTTTGAGAACAAAACATCATTCAAAATTTGCAATAATTCTTTTTCTTTTTCCAAATAAGCTCACTACCCTTTTAGTTCCTCCAATTTGGTCATCTGAACAAATCGTTCCCTCCATTTTTAATCACACATATAATCCTTGCTTTCTGTAGATGCCTTATCTTAAGCTTAAATCCAAAAGGCCCATTATACCAAATGGCCAAACCAAACCTACAACATATCACTCTCATTTTTCTCAGCACCCCTATAAATAATCCCTTTATTACAGATACAAGACTTTTGACTCATATCTTATTAATGACTCTTTTTTAGCTTGGACTAACCTAACTTAATCTTCAGAGCCCAGAAACAAGAGTCCGGCCATTTCTTTCTACTTATGCAGATTAGCTCAATCTCATTTGATCTCCAAGATTTACTTGATCTCGAGTCCAATTCAAGCATCGTCACTTTCCATAGTGGACCAAATTGGATATTCTCAATTGCAAAAATAACTAATGTGGCAACTTGCAAATAGTCCCACTACGGATGACTTTTCAGCTCAATTGACAGATGGATGCTTTGTAAATAGAACAAGTTCGGGTTAGCTAAGGAAATTCAGCTTAGACAAAGAGAGTACACTTAAACAAAGACCAAACCTGAATCGAAGCCCAAAACTTCAAAACAAGATTTTATGAAAAAGTAACCACCTTTAATTAGACAACTTGAATACAAAGAAAATATAGAGTAAAATCTATTTTTGGTCATTGAAATATACATGTACAGTCAATTTAGTCTATAAAATATTTTTAGCCTAACTTTAGTCTTTGAAAAAAAATTTGTCCATCAAAATAGTCTTCCACCAACTCCTACCTACAAAACTGGTCATATCGGTATTTAACATGTAATTGTCACATGAAAGGTTTTGTTAACTTTTACTAAGGGAAAATAGACAAAAGGCTATGGATAGAGTTATTTTTTAGAGACTAAAATGACACAAAAAATTTCAAAAGCTAAATTAATTATGATTGCATCTTTCATGAACCAAAAAAGTGTTTTACTCAATGTAATAGGTTGAAAATAATAAACCCGAGCAAACAAAGTGCTAGTTGTTTAGTTGAGGTAGTTGAATTTTGTTTTGACGAATGCTATCCTACCCCAGGTTAATGCTACCCACTCACCTAGTTGGGTGGGTTCGGGTGAAATTCACAAAGTAATTTTGAAGTCATAAGAAAGTCTTGATAAATTCAGTCATTGGAGTTTATGAGATTTTTACAATAACACTAAAATTACATTGTGGGATTCACTTAAACTCACCCAACACCCTTCCCAAAGAAGAAAGGGTAGCTTAGTGTTCTTTTTTCTCCCTCCTTGAACCAGCTCCATTTAATACTGAATAATCATCAACAATTGTTACTTTGGAATTTGGATGCTAAATTTCGCCCTCCCATTTCTCACTCTCAGCAATACGTCTCATTGAACCAACATCCAACGCCTTGAGTATCTCTCAAAACTAACAGTAGTTTGATTAAGGTTAAATCCTATTGTTCCCAAGCCTACAAAATAGAAAATAAAATACAAATAATAACAATAAGTTAGATAAAAATTAAAGATGTGGCACCAGGATGAGGCACGGGTATATCGCTTTTTTTAAGACAATTTACGCCTCTCGTAAGTGATTTTTAGTATATCTATCAGGTGTATTGGGTTCTAGACGCGTTGCTTCCAAGATACAACAGCCCGGTAGCCACACCATTTATCTTCTAATATTCTGCACAAATAGGAGGAAAGGACTCTCTCCAACACCCTTCTCTACCCAAGTGTTTACTCACACAATATAAGCAAATAATATGAACATACTACAATTAGGTTGCACTTACAAATGTATTTCATACTCATTTCAATTGTAGAAGCACATACGCATATATATAGTGTAGTGTACTATCTTTTCAAATTCTAGCTGTTAGGCACAATTAAATAAATATTATAAGCTTTTAAAACAAAGAATCAAAGCACAAATAAAACAGCCAATTAAAAGCCAAAACCATTCAGCCAATTAAAGCATTTCAAAGCATTTTATAATGCAGTTACATAGCCATAACTGAATAGTTTTAAGGCTAATAACAAAAGCTTTTAAACACAATAAAAATAGGGAGAAGAGAAGTTGTAACATATATAACCATTGGGGCATTAATCATATAATATAATATAATATATTTATTTTTAATGAAATACCAACAATCCCCCACTTATTTCATTAAAAATAAACACAAACACAAACACGTAGACACTTGGGTAGAGACAGACTATTATCCACAATAGAGGTAGCATTGCCTTGAACCTCTACTTAGTAAAAAATATATATACTTGTTCCAGAGCCAATAGTAGTCTATTGCCTTGAACTATGACTGCTTAAGGGAGACAAGATATATATCTTACAAATAATAATCCAAGCGTAATATAGNACACAAACACGTAGACACTTGGGTAGAGACAGACTATTATCCATAATAGAGGTAGCATTGCCTTGAACCTCTACTTAGTAAAAAATATATATACTTGTTCCAGAGCCAATAGTAGTCTATTGCCTTGAACTATGACTGCTTAAGGGAGACAAGATATATATCTTACAAATAATAATCTAAGAGCAATATAGAGCCCTAAGCCCACACATTCAACCCGCCTTTGTGCGTTATCCTGGTTTCATGAGTATTATTCAAGAATTAAGCCCTTATTCTCATAGAAGCAGCCCCATTTCACAATACTCATATAGGTGATTCTGTCAAGGGTGCTTTTGCCATTTTGTGACACCCCACTCTTAAGAGCTACATAATTCATTAAGAGTTTTAGAAGATTCATCCTCCATCATTTAGCAAGATAGATACACCTACACCTTAGGGATGGTTTATGAGAAGAGTATTCTCTTAAATATATGGTGTATCCCACACTCATGACTTACTCTATGATTCGTTTTTCCCTTTGAACCTAGTTCTTAGGTTCTCTAATCACTAGGTAGGGTATCCTCATAAGTAGTATGATTTTTCTTTGGGCTTCAACCCCATCCCTCTTGATGTATTCCAAACCTTTTCTCTATTTAGAGATTTTGTTAACGGATCCGCCAAATTATTCTCTGATCTTACATAGCTCACATGTATGGTACCATTATTTATGTAAGATCTCACAATATTATGTTTCCTCCTTATAGGTTTGGATTTACCATTATAGTAAGGATTTTGCACTCTACCAATAGCAACAGTACTATCACAATGTATCAATATAGGTGGTATTGGTTTTTCCCAAACAGGAATTTTATATAATAAATCTTTCAACTAGCTAGCCTTACCATTAGCTATTGCTAGAGCAATAAGCTCAGCTTCCATGGTTGAATTTGCAATTATTTGTTGTTTCTTAGATTTCCAACAAATTGCACAACTACCCAAAGTAAATATATAACCAGAAGTACAAAGAGAGTCACCTGATGTATTGTAATCAGCATCAGCATAAACTTCAACCACAACTGGATATCTTTTATAAAATAAACCATAATTTGTAGTACCACATAGATATCTCATAACATGGTCAATTTCATGCCAATGTTCTATACTTGGTTTACTAGTAAATTTACCAAGTAGTCCAACTGCAAATGCAATATCAAGCCTTGTACAATCAGTTAAATAACGAAGACTTCCAACAATGCTAGCATATTCCTCTTGTTTCACAATAAATCGATTCTCTGTAGTAGGATTTAAACTAACATTAGCTGATAAAGGAGTTAGGACATGCTTAGCATTATTATAACCAAATTTGTTCAAAACTTTCTCTACATAATGAGATTGATCAAGAAAAATTCCATCATGCATTCTAGTGATTCTCATGCCAAGAATAACATTTGCTTCACCAAGATCTTTCATGCTAAAATTATTCTGAAGCAAATTTTTAGTACCTTCTATTATAGATAAGCTTGTACCAAAACTTAACAAATCATCCACATACAAGCTTATAATAAACATGAGAATTATCAACACATTTGAAATACAAACATTTATCACATTCACTAGATTTAAAACCATTTTCAAGCATGCACAAATCAAATTTCTCATGCCATTGCTTAGGAGCTTGTTTAAGTCCATACAAAGACTTAACTAATCTGCATACCTTATTCTCTTGGCCTTCCACAACAAAACCTTTAGGTTGTTGCATATATATTTCTTCATCTAAATCTCCATTCAAAAAAGCTATCTTTACATCCATTTGAAGAATATACATTTTATGAATTGCAGCAATAGCAATCAACAATCTTATGGATGTAATCCTAGCAACAAGAGAAAAAGTATCAAAGAAATCTAAATCTTCTTTTTGAGTAAAACCCTTGGCCACCAACCTGGCTTTGTATTTTTCTATAGTACCATCAGGTTTCAACTTTTTTCTTAAAACCCATTTACAACCAATAGCTACACAACCAGGAGGTAAATCAACTAATTTCCATGTTCTATTAGACACACGAGATTCCATCTCATCATTTATTGCTTCTTTCTAGAAAATAGAATCATGTGATGCTAAAGCTTCTTGCAAAGAACTTGGAGTATCCTCTACATTATAAATTATATAATCAGGACCAAAATATTTTTCCACTCTAGCTCTTTTACTCCTTCTAGGCTCTATTTCAAAATTTCTTTCAACTTGTAAAGAAGTAGAAGAAGTAGAAGAGTGAGGTTCGTTTTTATTTAAAAGACCTTGACCCCCACTATTTTTAAAATTAAAAGGAAATTTATTTTCATGAAAAATAGCATATCACTTGATTCTATAATCACATTGTGTTCAAGATCAAAAAATCTATATGTTGTACTATTCAAAGTATAACCAACAAAAGCACAAGTAGAAGCTTAAGCACCCAACTTAGGTATTTTTGGATCTACAATCCTCACATAGGCTAAACAGCCCCAAACTTTAAAATAACTCAAACTAGGCTTATGCCCTTTCCATAACTCAAAAGGAGTTTTCAAAAGCTTTTTGTGAGGAACACAGTTAAGAGCATAACAGGCAGTCAAAATAGCTTTACCCTAAAAACTATATGGANGAAGTAGAAGGAGTAGAAGAGTGAGGTTCGTTTTTATTTAAAAGACCTTGACCCCCACTATTTTTAAAATTAAAAGGAAATTTATTTTCATGAAAAATAGCATATCACTTGATTCTATAATCACATTGTGTTCAAGATCAAAAAATCTATATGTTGTACTATTCAAAGTATAACCAACAAAAGCACAAGTAGAAGCTTAAGCACCCAACTTAGATATTTTTGGATCTACAATCCTCACATAGGCTAAACAGCCCCAAACTTTAAAATAACTCAAACTAGGCTTATGCCCTTTCCATAACTCAAAAGGAGTTTTCAAAAGCTTTTTGTGAGGAACACGGTTAAGAACATAACAGGCAATCAAAATAGCTTTACCCCAAAAACTATATGAAACACCTATATGTAAAAGCATAGAATTTGTAAGATTAATAAGAGTTCTATTTTTACGTTCAGCAACTCCATTAGAAGCAGGTGAATAAGGAGGAGTAACTTCATGAATAATTCCTAAACTTTGAATAAAATTATTCAATTCATTTGATTCATATTTTCTTTCTCTATCACTTCGAAAACGCTTTATTTTCTTTCCAAATTGATTTTCAACTTCATTTAGAAAAAAATTAATTTCTCAAAAGCTTCACTTTTATGTGCCATCAAATATACATAAGTATATTTTGAAAAGTCTTCTATAAAAGTGATAAAATATCTTTTCTCTCCACGAGTCAAAAGACCATCAAATTCACAAATATCAGTATGAATTAAATCCAAAAATTCAGAATCTCTTGTTACACTCTTGTGAGATCCTCTTGTGATTTTTGACATACTATAAAAATCACATTTTCAAAATCTTTGCTCAATTTAGGAATTAATCCTAAGTTACCCATCCTTTGCACATATTTGCTATTTATATGACATAAACGCTCAAGCCAAAAATTTAAAGAAGAAAACATATAAATAGAACTTGAAGATATATTATTCATGTCAACATTCAATTTGAACATACCATCACTAGCATACCCTTTACCCACAAACATTCCATTCTTAGTAATTACATATTGATCAAATTCAATAGTTTGTTTGAAGCCAGCCTTATTGAAGAGATATGAAGACATAAGATTCTTCTTCATTTAGGGAGTATAGAGCACATTCTTGAGAGTGAGAACACGCCCAGAAGTAAAACTCAATTCCACATCACCTTCACCCAAAATTTTGGTAGTATGAGAATCACCAAACATTATTTCCTTGGAATTCTCATAAGGTTTGTACACCTTGAACCAATCAGTTTCAAAACAAACATGCCTAGTAGCACCAGAATCAGTCCACCAACCCTTAGACCCTTCAAGCATGTTAACTTCAGTAATCCTAGCCACAAGTGGCTCTTCGGAAACGTTGGCTTGAGGATTAGGCCCACATTTCTGGTATCTATAACTTTTTACAAAATGCCCATGCTTGCCACAAACAAAACATGAAGAAGGTCTAAAGGGTGGTTCATTTCTCTTTTGGGTGAAGTTGCCCTTATTATTATATGGGCCTTTCTTGTATGATTTTTTCATCCCCTTTTTATATGGCTTCAAAATAACATATTGAATCTGACCTTTAGGCAAAGAGTTACTAGTTCCAAGAGCATGTACCTTGGCGGTAGTTGTGGAACTACCATTACCATTTTGAGTCATGAGCATGTCTTGACTTTTAGCTTCTTCCTCCACTCTAATGCAAGTGATCAAACTCTTCAAGCTTGTTTCCTTATGCTTGTTGAGATCACCAACACCTCCATTAGGTTTGATTGTAGGATCCATAGGAAATAAGTCTAGATTTGAATTTGTCTTAAAATTGTTGTTCCCAAGCCTACAAAATAGAAAATAAAATACAAATAATAACAATAGGTTAGAGAAAAATTAAAGATGTGGCACTAGGATGAGGCATGGGTATATCACTTTCTTTAAGACAATTCACGCCTCTCGTAGGTGATTTTTAGTATATCCACTAGGTGCAGCGAGTTTTAGACGCGTTGCCTCCAGGATACAACAGCCCGGTAGCCACACTTATCCTCTANTTATGCTTGTTGAGATCACCAACACCTCCATTAGGTTTGATTGTAGGATCCATGGGAAATAAGTCTAGATTTGAATTTGTCTTAAAATTGTTGTTCCCAAGCCTACAAAATAGAAAATAAAATACAAATAATAACAATAGGTTAGAGAAAAATTAAAGATGTGGCACTAGGATGAGGCATGGGTATATCGCTTTCTTTAAGACAATTCACACCTCTCGTAGGTGATTTTTAGTATATCCACTAGGTGCAGCGAGTTCTAGACGCGTTGCCTCCAGGATATAACAGCCCGGTAGCCACACCGTTTATCCTCTAATATTCTACACAAATAGGAGGAAAGGACTCTCTCCAACACCCTTCTCTACCCAAGTGTTTACTCACACAATATAAGCAAATAATATGAACACACTACAATTAGGTTGCACTTACAAATGTATCTCATACTCATTTCAATTGTAAAAGCACATACACATATATATAGTGTAGTGTACTACCTTTTCAAATTCTAGCTGTTAGGCACAATTAAATAAATATTATAAGCTTTTAAAACAAAGAATCAAAGCACAAATAAAACAGCCAATTAAAAGCCAAAGCCATTCAGCCAATTAAAGCATTTCAAAGCATTTTATAATGCAGTTACATAGCCATAACTGAATAGTTTTAAGGCTAATAACAAAAGCTTTTAAACACAATAAAAATAGAGAGAAGAGAAGTTGTAACATATATAACTACTGGGGCATTAATCATATAATATAACATTTATTTTTAATGAAATACCAACAAATCCTAATCCAATTGACCAACCTTCCAGGCCCAATACCTTTGTACATTACAAGCATAAAGAACCACTTGCATAAGTCAGTAGCTGAAAAGCACTCACTGGCATAAGTCATTTAAGCCTATATCTCTGTTTCGGCCTTACCTTAATTAATGGCAGCCCAATTTCATAACTTCATTAACCTCAGCCGATGATACTTTTATGCGGCCGACATAACCTGGATATCCTTGGGTTGGTTCAGTACTCAGGAGACTCACAGACCTCGTGGTGTCCCATATTCAATGCCTCATTCTTACACTTTGCCTGATTCTTAGGGGACGATTTGTGTAATTGTTAGAGTATCTTTTTCATACTACTCATGAGTCGGTGTTGGTATGCCTTGTTGCTATAAAAAATACACCATATTATGATGATATGGATTTAAGTGGTTGAAGTCAATACATTTAACCATGAGACCTATTTATTCATATTTTTTTTCAAAAATTTATACAAATTTGACTAAACAAAAATATTTCTTTACACCTAAATCTTTTTTTTTTTAAGATCAAGTAGCTTATAGTTGAGTGATATTAAGATTGTCCTTAGAACTTATAGATTTTACGTTCAAATTTAGAGTACAGTCAAGAATACCAAGAAAAAAATTCTCAGCTTATAAGGAGACAATTTTAATCACTTGGTATAACGAGCCAATCGTTTTTCCAATTTTCAAATAGTAAATTTGAGGGGTATGTCATTCATGACCTCGTACATGACTTGGCATTATTTGAAGCTCGAAAATTCTACTTCAAATTAGAGATTGTGAATGAAAAGAATATTACAAGCATGACATGTCGTATATTGTACGAGGGGGACAAGTGAACAGGCGGAGCAAATTTTCGAAGACGTCAAGTTGGTCTTCAGTAGGGCAAAATCCTTGCGGACATTTCGAAGGACAAGAAATAATTATTTACTTTACCCTTATAATACTTGCAAGCAGCTGCCTAAACTGTATTTAATGCTGAAGTACTCTCTCGAGTATTATCATTTCATGGTGAAGATAGTTTATCCGCATTGCCAGATTCAATAGGTAAATTAATCTATCTATGCTATTTTGATCTTTCTCATACATCAATTGAAATATTGTATGAGATAACATGTGACTTGTATAATCTGCAAACCCTGAATTTAACACGTCGTTGGTTTCTTAATAGGCTACCTAGCTAGTGACATGCCAAAGCTAGTGAACTTGTGATATCTTGATGTTAGAGCTACCAGCCTAAAAAACTTGCAGTTTCTGAGTGGCTTTGTTGTTGGCAAAGATCAAGTAGGGGCCAGTATTAGAGAATTGGGACAACTTCCAATTCTTGTCGACTCTCTTTGGATAAGGAATTTGCAGTACGATACATGTTACAGATGGTGCAGAAGCCTTGGAGGAAAGGCTTATCAACAGAAAGCCAATTGAATATTTAATGCAACGTGGTCTGTTGGAAGTCATGATAAACAATTCAGTGTTTGAAAGAGCTGTGCTTGACAAGGTAAAGCCTCACGTAAATTTGAAACCTGTAGATATTAATAGGTACAGAGGTGCAACTTTCCTAGCTAGATTGGTTGGGACATGGTTTATACAGAAATATAGCTAGTGTGGCACTATCTAATTACAAGAATTGTTGTGTTCTGCCACCTCTTGGGCAACTTAGCTCTCTTAAAAGTATAATGATTCCTGGATTTGATGTGATGGTGGAGATCGGTGCTGAGTTCTACTAGACTGATGATTCTTCTTTGCGGCCACCTCTTAGTCCCTTGAAGAATTGACATTTCTACGTATGTCTTCTTGGGAGAGATGGTCTTGTGTTGAGATCATGGATGATGCGTTTCCTAAACTCTGTAGACTATACACAACTGTCCAAGATTAATGGAAGATTTGCCTAAAAAACTTCATGCTTTGGAATCACTTAAGATTAGTGATTATCGGCAGCTGCTGTTTCTATACCAAAGTCTGATCGGGCAATTCATGAAATAAGAATAAGCTCCATTGAAAAGGTAATGTTTCAGGAGGAAGCACTTTTAGTGAAGACAATAGAAATCACTGACTGTGACTCACTCACTCACTTCCTTCTATAGATATCCTTCGTAATCTTGAGAAACTCTTTAATCTCTGGCTGTAAAAATCTCAAATGTGTTACTACAATTTCATCATTGCCTAATCACATGAATTATCTTCTCCCAAATTTACACATGATGGATGGTTTCCCATAAATAGAATGGTTGGGTGAAGGGGCCTTGGCAATGACAAAAATGGTGGATACAGAAAATTTACGCAATGAGGCAACATATACATGTCAAAAATTTTAAGAGACAATTATTCTCAAGTTCTAGTACTTGAGAGACAAGACCAATAAGTTTTAAAGATAAATGTTTTTTAAAGAAGTGCTTTTCACATGGGATGAAATGACCAAAATAGTCATATACATTATGTGGTTATTCTGTTTATATTTGAACATAATGATCACATACTAAGCAAAATAATCATATATTTTATATATAAAAATCACATAACATCAAAAGATATTTTGACTATTTCACTTTATGTGACAAACACTTCCNATTTTGACTATTTCACTTTATGTGACAAGCACTTCCTTGAAAATCATTGACTTTTAGAGTTTATTGATCTTTTTTCTTAAAGTACAAGAATTGAAGAATAATTATCTCTTAAAATTGTTGGCAAATATATGCTGGCCTATTGCACAAACTATGTATGGGACATTGCACAAATATCGCACAATCTAATTTATAAACTTATTTATTGTTAACTTTTAGAATGATATTTCTTGACTTCTACATAAAAGTTTGGAATCAAATTTTTTTGATTCTATCAAAAGTGCTATAGATATAGAACAGAGTTAAATACATGGCAAGAAAAACAAAGGAGGAAGAGAACTAAATATTAGGTTGTGAGCAAAATATAAAATTTAGTTTAGCAAAAGATACTTGTGAATATTTTTCTAAATAAATTCCACATTTAATAAAAGCAATAAACAATATTATTGGAAACATATTTATAATAGTAGAATATCTATAAATATTATAGGTTAAAATGTAATACAGGTCTCTATAGTTTAGATGAATTTTAAATCAAGTTCTTATAATTTTTTTTCTTATTTTGGGATTTTTGTAGTTTAATTTTTTTTAATTAGGTATTTGTTGTCATCTCTAGTTATAATTATGTCAATTTAGTGTTGACATGACAAATAGCTTACCTATATGGCAATAAAAGAAATTGACGTAACCTCAAAGTAATACAAAAATTACCAACTTATCATCTTTCCTCTTCTTTCCTTCTCTCTCTAAATTCTCAAAATTTGTCTTCAATTTACACGCGCCTCTACTTCTCTTCTCTGAATTTAGATTCATGGGTTTCTTCAAAAATGCATTTCAAGACCCCATACCCATATCAATCAGAGCTTTATAAAACATATCTTCAATCATCTTTGAGATGGGCTGTATTGTTTCTCTGATTAATTGAGGTTGTCTGTCTTCACTTGCCTCTTGCTTTTCTGCAAGTTCTGTCTATTCCTGAGTGCTTTTCTCTACTGTTTGTTCTGGCTGCAAAAGTGGACACACCAGATGTTTGTCAAAAACGAAAAGAGTAGAGGTCGGAAACTGAATTGGAGTTCCTGTTGCGAAAATGAGGGGTTTCCTTTCTTGTTTTGGTGAAAATGGAGTTCAAGTTGCCGATTCCTCATCGTCAAACTCTAGTAGAACTGCCCAGAATTTGGTTACTTGTGTTTATCAATGCCGACTACGTGGTCGGTCTTGCCTGATTACTATCACGTGGAGTAAGAATTTGATGGGGCAAGGACTTAGCGTTGGGATCGACGATTCTCCAAATCAATGTCTTTGTAAGGTTGATATCAAGCCATGGTTGTTCCTCTAAGAGAAGAGATTGTAAGTGTCTGGAAGTTTATTCTTGTAAAATTGATATATATTGGGACCTTTCTTCTGCTAAATTTGGGATCGGTCCTGAACCATTGGAGGGATTTTATGTATGAGTAGTTGTAGATCGGCAAATGATTCTCCTTCTTGGGGATTTGAGGAAAGAAGCTTTCAAACCAATGCCATCCCCATGCCCTCCCAAGCAGATTTTGTTGCCAAGAGAGAACATATTTTTGGGAAGAATGTGTTTGGTACCAAGGCTTTGTTTTGCGATAATGGTCAAATTCACGATCTTGTGATTGAATGTGACACGATCAGTGTTAATGACCCGTGCCTTATAATTCGCATAGATATCAAAACTGTGAAGCGGCTGAGATGGAAGTTCCGGGGGAACCATAATATCTTGGTTGATGGTCTTGCAGTAGAAGTTTTCTGGGATGTCATAATTGGCTCTTTGGTACATCTCTTGGAAATGTCTTTATGTTCAGAACATGTTGTCTTTAGAGAGAGAAGAAAAGAGGAGAAAAGATTATGTGACAATTTTTGTATTATTTTAGCGCCATGTCAGCTTTTTTTTGTTTATTTGTATTGCCATATAGACAAGTCATTTGCTATATTAATATTAAATTGAAGGAGTTATAACCAATGATGACGACAAAGACCTAATTAAAAAAATTTCAAACTATAAAGACTCTAAAAAAAAAAAATTATAGGGATTTGATTCAAAATTCGTCCAAATTATAGAGACCTGCAATACATTTTAGCCAATATTATAAAACAAAAATTATGCTTAAAAAGTCATGCCAAATATCACATTCATAGATTATCTGTAATCAAAACTTTTTTTAACACATGACATAAGTTTCTTTATAGAAAAACTTTTGACATGTGGCATTTTCTTGACTTTCTATGAGAGAAAATTTGTAATTGGATTTGAAGTTTACTAAACTTTTTCCTTACTGTCGCTTAGTGTTATTGGTTTCTAATATTCCCAAACCTTTTCTCTTTGTGATGCATTATGATCTCTTCGTTCAATCCCTTGAAAATTTGAATGTGTTTATTTTTTGTTTTCTTGAAGTGTCTATCACTCTTCCTCTTCCATATCTATTGTCTATATCTATTCTCTTGATCACACAACATCACCTCTCTGTCCCTTCTTATCTCTCTCTTCTGCAAACTATTAATCTCTGTAAATACTGTATTTTTATCTATATGATTAATAATAATCACCAATAAATAATGTGGACCTAAGAGAGTCCACCCATGGCCCAAAGGACGCCCAATATGCTAAAAGCCCTAAAGGGATTNAAAATTTGAATGTGTTTATTTTTTGTTTTCTTGAAGTGTCTATCACTCTTCCTCTTCCATATCTATTGTCTATATCTATTCTCTTGATCACACAACATCACCTCTCTGTCCCTTCTTATCTCTCTCTTTTGCAAACTATTAATCTCTGTAAATATTGTATTTTTATCTATATGATTAATAATAATCACCAATAAATAATGTGGACCTAAGAGAGTCCACCCATGGCCCAAAGGAGGCCCAATATGCTAAAAGCCCTAAAGGGATTGTTGTCACGGGTCCAATTCGAGATTGGCTCAGCTACAACTGCCAACTGACCCAGCGGCACCACCTTTTAAGAGGAGTCACTTTGCTGCCGTAGCTCCTAAGATTGCCCCACTAAGTGCTTCCTAATATGATTTAATGCCTTGCTTCTCCTAGCCTTATCGTTGGTCAAGGCCAGAACACCCCTTCGTCACACCTTGAGGCCCAAAGACCTCACCCCCATTGAGCCCCACTAGTGTTGCGGCTTTGGCCCATCATAAGAGGCCACAGAAATACCAAGGAACTCAACAATGATAAGTGGTTTGGTTGGATTTTGGCGCAGGTAAAGCCCAATAAGATGACGTCTCTCATACATCTCCATGGCCCCTTAAGCACCTTTATGTGAGGCCATGGGACCTCTACGTGTATATGATTATGGCACTGAAGCATTCTTCCATTATACCAAAGATAAACCATTGTTACTCCTTCTCCCCCTTCAGAAAGGCAGTAAGCCGTTCTGATGCAGCTACCCTAGCTAGCTATAATTCCCCAATTTAGAAGTTCTCAGCAACATTGTGTTTCCCTAGGCCATTCATGCTTCCTTAATAAACCTAGCATGTCAGCACATTTCTCAACCTTCGGAACTTGACACTGACCATAAGGCCACTTTAAGCTGCAGCTCTACCATTGACCTATGCCTATTACATAACGTCTTCACCAGAACATTTAAAGCTTTTTGACATTATCCACCTGAAACCTTGCCAGAACATTTAATTATTTTCAAAACTCCCCCAGAAAATGCCTCGTATGTTGAAGCCCTCTAGGCACTAAATGCCAAAACCACCTCTATAGAAACCTCTTTGGTTTAAGTCAAACTAGAGACTTCCCCTCCAGCCATAAATAGAACCCATTGCCAAACATGAAAACCAAGCTCCATCAAAAGCTGGTAAACAACCAGAAACTCTACCATTTTTTAGACTTCATTGAATGTTCCTCAATCATCATCCACCTACACCCACCGAATGTCTTTGCTAAGGAAGAACATTCTCTCAAATGTTCTTTTGTTGTAGCTAAACCAAAGACTCTCATCCTTCAGCTAAAAACACCTCTCATGAAACACATGAAGACCAAGGTCCTAAGAACTTGATACCTTATTCTTCTTCATCTTCTTCCTCAAACCTTCTTGCAACCCTTATCCTTCATTAATGGGGCTTAGAAAGCCTTTGAAGCTGTTGCTACTCTAGACTACCAGAAACCCACCCAGCAGCTTCAGCTAAGCCTTCACTCTAAAGCTCCATCAAAAGCTGAAAATCATCTAGAAACACTGCCATTTTTAAGACTCCATTGAAGAACACTTCATTGAATGTTCTTCAACTTCACATACCTTTAACCATAAAATATATTTCCCAAGAAAGAATATCCTCGTAAATGTTATTTTGCTACTTGTCACAACGTACCCGAAGGTCGCTACAATGCGGATGGCAGACTTTAAAGAAAAAGACTAGTTTTCGAAAGAAAACTTAGAGTCACCACTAATTGTATTAGGAAAATAGGGACCAATTGGAAAACCCTTTTTTTATTAATAATAAAAAATGGTCTGCGAACCAGAGAGGGTTCAGGAGTCTGTTTATGCGTGGGGAAGGTATTAGGCACCCCACAGCATCTGTCTAGAGACGGTTACCCTAAATTAGTTGTGCGAACAAGACATGGCCAAAAATGTATATTTTATTTACCTTAGAATAATGAATTATTACAAGAATATCTGATAAAAATAAAAACAAAGAAATTAAACGTGCAATGCACAATTTTCTAGCGAGACCTAAATCCTTCCACCCTTTCATCGCATGAAGCGACCGTCTAGGATGGCGCCACCTTCACCTAGATCAGATAGAGAAAGACATCACATATAGAACTGACTCGCTCTATCCTCCTATGATAAATGAAGGTGCGTATGGATACTACGCGGCACATGTGTTATTTTTTATATGTGGTGCAAATGCATGATTTTAAGTATTGCAATATTTGTCCTTGTCCAATAGGTAAAAGGGTACATTATTGACAAATGTAATCAAAATAAAGAAAAGCTCTCCGACACTCCTAATCGCCTTAGGGTTTTGCTAATANACTCTAAAGCTCCATCAGAAGCTGAAAATCATCTAGAAACACTGCCATTTTTAAGACTCCATTGAAGAACACTTCATTGAATGTTCTTCAACTTCACAAACCTTTAACCATAAAATATATTTCCCAAGAAAGAATATCCTCGTAAATGTTATTTTGCTACTTGTCACAACGTACCCGAAGGTCGTTATAATGCGGATGGCAGACTTTAAAAAAAAAGACTAGTTTTCGAAAGAAAACTTAGAGTCACCACTAATTGTATTAGGAAAATAGGGACCAATTGGAAAACCCTTTTTTTAATAATAATAAAAAATGGTCTGTGAACCAGAGAGGGTTCGGGAGTCTGTTTATGCGTGGGGAAGGTGTTAGGGACCCCACAGCATCTGTCTAGAGACGATTATCCTAAATTAGTTGTGCGAACAAGACATGGCCAAAAATGTATATTTTATTTACCCTAGAATGATGAATTATTACAAAAATATCTGATAAAAATAAAAATAAAAAAAGAAATTAAACGTGCAATGCACGAATTTTCTAGCGAGACCTAAATCCTTTCACCCTTTCATCGCATGAAGCGACCGTCTAGGATGGCGCCACCTTCACCTAGATCAGATAGAGAAATGCATCACATATAGAACTGACTCGCCCTATCCTCCCATGATAAATGAAGGTGCATATGGATACTACGCGGCACATGTGTTATTTTTTATATGTGGTGTAAATGCATGATTTTAAGTATTGCAATATTTGTCCTTGTCCAATAGGTAAAAGGGTACATTATTGACAAATGAAATCAAAATAAAGAAAAGCTCTCCGACACTCCGAATCGCCTTAGGGTTTTGCTAATAGCCCAAGGATCGTGACTCCCTCTCGCATAGAACACACATTAGTTGGCTCAAAATGAGAAATCAAAGCTCACATATGCATAAGCAATTGAGCAGCCATAACACATCATAATGAATGACAAGATAAAGCAAGGAACATGTCAACTTATAGTGAAAAGACATACAATACTAAAGCACATATGGTAGCCATTAAGAGTAGGAAAAAAACATGAAAATGACAGGTAAAATAAGGTAACAACATTTAGTTAAATAGAGAAATTAACATACACACCTAATTAGCATGCAAATGGTCCCAAAAAGGAAGAAAGGACAGTAGGTAAACACAAGCACAATAAAGAGAAAAAAAAGAACAACAAAGACGGAAAACAAAGCATAAGACAGGGGAAACTTGTAAAGAAATTTGGGAATGCATGTCAATACAATTTGACCCTAAAATTTTACATGACATGTAAAAACGTCTTGTGGTTCTAAAGATCAAAAATCATACAAAAATGAGCTCCCTAACTCAAGTTATGGCCAAACAATAGAACACTGCCAGAATCAACTAGCAATTTCACAGTACAGTTGAAACAACCACTTTGAAATTAAAACTAAGAGCAAATTTGACATTCAAAAAATATGAAATTTATACACATGAAAGATACGCATCTTAGGGTTCTAAAAAAATAAGAACCATTCCATTTTGGGTTATAAAATGGAAGTCACGATTAAAAGACCAACTACTGCCAGTGTTGGACTGACAGGTCCGAGAATGACTATTTAGAAACCAAATTTGATAACTACTATCCCAATTGACCAATTTGATTTTAAACATGACAAAAGTCAAAAGATTAAGACCAAAACAAAAAGTTTTCAAGAAAGGTCAAGCATCACTTTGATTTTTAATCAAGAACCCTAAAACACATTCAAGAAAACAAAGACAAAACAAACAAAATACTCAAAAGAAATCCACAAGAAGCATGCTCACTCCAACAATACATGACAAATGGTACCAAAACAACAATAGGGCAGCAATAATGTAAAACCTACAATACCATCAACCAAGATCATGCTAGAAAAAGATCAACCCTAAACAAATCATGTCATATGGTAAAAACAAGCAAAACAACAATAAGCTAAGTACTCAACCATAATCAAAATGAAAACTAAACATAATTTCCCTAAACCAAAATATCAAGAGGATATTTAAGAGAGAAGAAAAATAACAAAAATCAAAATGAAACTCATGGAATTAAAATGAAATAGAGGCATTCAAGAGAGAAACAAAACGAAACATATATTTCACATGGATTCAAACAAAAACCCACAAGAGAATGACAAGAAATAAAGAGAAGAGTGAATGTTACCTAATGCTCTTCAAGAAAACTCATCTTCCTTGCTCAAAGGTGTAGAACCCAACTACAAGAAGCTCAAACCACTCTTGATTTCTTATTTTTCTCTCCAAAATTATCAAGAACTCTCAACTTTTCTCTCAACTTTCCTTTCTCTGATCTATTTTTTCAAGTTCTCTCTCTTCCTTTTTGTTTTCACCTTGAGAGCATATTATTGTATGAGGCTTTCTCCTCCCTTTTTTCCCTAAATGCAATCAGCCCTCTCAACTTGGAGAGTAAGTTGAGGGTAGTTTGATCCTTTCATACTCCTTTTGCACCTTCCTCCCACTTTCCTTTACCCTTGGCATGTAAAAAATCCAATAATTCTTCCCCAAAATGCCCTAACCAAATTGCAGACTTGAGCCCCTCTAATTTGTATTTTTTTTCATGCAAAAATAATGTTAAGAAGCCCCCATTAGAATTTTCCTAAAATTCTCTTGCACAAGCAACTTCCATGAAGCTTCCTTGAGGCTAGATCTTTTCACTTATGTTTGAAAAAATTATTTAAACCTTAGCTGACCTCCTCCAGATTTTTAACAAATTTATTTATTTTTTTGATTAAAAATAAAAATCACAAAAACCCTAATGGGCCAAATTAGGTCAAAATGAGCTCCAAGAGCTCAACCTTGGACCTAAGTTGGTCCAATTCGTCCCAAATTAAAACTCAAATAAATTAAATAGTCCAAGAAACATATATAATTTATTTGGCCCAAAAATATTAGAAAAATAAAAAAAATAGGTGGGCCCAAAGGCCCCCAAACTAGAGTTTTAGCATGATGGGCCAAGTCCAAAACTTGAGTTTTGACTCAGAATCATTAAAAAGCCAGAAAATTATAATTTTTATGTCCAAACAAAGTATTCAAAACAAATTAAATTGGTCAAAAGACCCCAAACTCAAATTTAAGAAAATGGACCAAAGAGCTTCCTAACTTGTATTAAAATGAAGTGAGACAATGCCCAAAAACCAAAATTTTGATCCAAAAGCTAAAAGAGGCTTTAAAGACCTTAAAATCAAATTTCCCCACTAAAACAAAATCAAAAATATTTTTTTATTTTCTCTCTGTTTTTTTTTTTTAGAAAACATGTATCAACCCTGGACAAAATATAGTGTCTACAGTTTACCCCACTTTACATGTTTTCTATTTGAAGGACGTGAGAAGCGAATGTTTTCAAGTCCTCACATAGGAAACATATAAAGATAGTAGACAAGTATTTTGTCTCGAATAAAGGAAAAGAAAAGTGTTATCAATCGAGGCGACTCATGATGCGAAAGATAACTAAATCCACAAAGACCAAGATTTGAGCCTAGCAATGGATAAAGAAATTTATAACTAGGATTCGTTCCTGGAAATTGACAAGAAATTTAAAATCAGGATTCAAGCTTAGGAACTGGCGAGAAATTTAAAAATTAGGATTCAAGCATGGAAATTAACAAGAAATTTAAAACCAAGATTCAAGCCTGGAATTGTCAAAAAATCTAAGAACAAGATTCGAGCCTGGAATTGGTAATAAATTTAAAACCAGGATTCGAGCCTAGGAATTGGCATGAAATTTAAAAATAGGGTTCGAGCTTGGGCTTTGTAAGAAATTTAAAACCAGGATTTGAGCCTGGGAATTAACACGAAATTTAAAACCAAGACTAGAGCTTGAGAATTGGGATGAAATTTGAAACCAGGTTTCGAGCCTAGGTTTTGTAGGAAATTTAAAACTAGGGTTCGAGCTTGGGCTTTGGCAAGGAATTTAAAACTAGGATTCGAGCTCGGAAATTGGCACGAAATTTAAAACCAAGTTTCGAGCCTGGGCTTTGGCAAGAAATTTAAAACTAGGATTTGAGCCTAGGAATTGGCAGAAAATTTAAAACCAGGATTCGAGCATAGAAATTGACACGAAATTTAAAACCAGGGTTCGAGCATGTAAATTGGCAGAAGTTTAAAACTAGGATTTGAGCCTGGGAATTGACACAAAATTTAAAACCAGGGTTTAAGCCTGGGCTTTGGCAAGAAATTTAAAACCAGGATTTGAGCCAAGGAATTGGCAAAAAATTTAAAACCAGGATTCGAGCATGGAAATTGGCACAAAATTTAAAACCAAGGTTCGAGCCTATGAATTGGCAGAAGTTTAAAACCAAGATTCGAGCTTGGGAATTGACACAAAATGTAAAACTAAGGTTTGAGCCTATGAATTGGCAGAAATTTAAAACCAAGATTCGAGCTTGGGAATTGGTAAGAAATTTAAAACTAGGATTCAAGCTTGGGAATTGACATGAAATTTAAAACCAGGGTTTGAGCCTGTGAATTGGCAGAAATTTAAAACTAGGATTCGAGCTTGGGAATTGGAAAAAACTTTAAAACCAGGATTCAAACCTAGGAATTGGTAAAAAAATTTAAAACCAGGATTCAAGCTTGGGAATTGACATGAAATCTAAAACCATGGTTTGAGCCAGTGAATTGGTAGAAATTTAAAACCAAGATTTGAGCCTGGGAATTGGCAAAAACTTTAAAACCAGGATTCGAGTCTAAGAATTAGGAATTGGAAAAAACTTTAAAACTAGGATTCGAGTTTGGGAATTTACACGAAATTTAAAACCAAGATGCATGATATGCAAGAAAATGATGTGAATGACAAATGCTTAAAATGACACTAAGATGGCAGGTCAACGCCCAAAAATGTTGTGGAAAGTTAAACGATGTGTTAAAGCACAAAAATGCGAAGAAATATAATGGTGGATCGGTTCCCATGTTCAAATTAAGGACAATGAATCTAAAAAATACAAGTTGCTTGCTCAATGAAAAATTTGCTCAATCAAATTTTGCCCCAGTTTGGGTCAAGTTCAAAGGACCACTTCTTGCATGGATTTTCATCAATGTTAATCCTTTGGAAAAATCACGGTATTGCTTTAAGCCAATTTTTCAATTCTTAATGCTTGTCATGTCAACTCAATAAGAACCACTCTTATTTTATTTAACAAAAATTAATGAAATGATTTTGCATCCAAGAAATGACATAAATGTAAAGAAATGATTAAGATGAGACAAGGCTTATGCCCCTTTGATTTATGCAAACAAACCTGGCAAGGATAAAATTATGTAAAAAATGAATTTTGGGTAGCCAAAATTTGCTCTAGTGTCAGGCATTGGAGAGGATCACAGAGGCAAAAACTAAGACATAAAGCCCTTATTTCAATGCTTATGACTGCTTGCAAATTTGAAGAATGAAAAATTTGCCCCAGTATGAGAATTCTAAGATATTCCTTTTAAGGGTTGCAATTGACACAAATGAGATTTTTTTTTTGAGTCAAGCTTGACCTCAATTAAATTTTTTATCTTTTTTGAAAACCAAAATTTTTCATGAAAAATTTTGCCCCAGTTTATGGTTCAAGCAAACTAATCCTCAAGGAGGTCTTTTAAAAGCTCGTAATGAGGTCTTAAAATGAAAAAAAAAAAAAAATTCTTTTGTTTGGAATGAAAGGACAAAGACTCAAAATTTTATTTCTTCCCTTACCTTATTTCTCCATTTTTCTTCAATTCCAACTCTCATAGGCTTTTATGCCAACATTCATTTACCAAGAGGATGCTTAAGGGTTGTAATGAGATTTTAGGGATGTAATATATGACTAATGAAAGAAAGGATATAAAGGCCCAAACATTTAGTGTTGGGACAACAATGAGAATCTTGCTTTTCACAACTTGTGGTCTTCTAATTTTCATTTTTATCACATGGACTGCCTTTCTTATTCCTCAACCATTTGAAGGGAATATTTATGTTTATTCCCCTTTTTTTTCTATATATATTTATCTCTTTTTTTCGAAAAGGATTTTCTCCCCTCTCGAAGAGTTTTCCTCTGTTTTGCATTTTCTTTGCATTTTCACTTTTCATTTGACAAGTCTATGGAGATTTCGAAGACGTCTTTTGTAAGTTGATTCTCATTATATCCCGGGTATGATTCTCATCAGGTATGAAAAAAATTTAAAGCTCAAAATGGTTTGACAAGGGATAAAATGTGTTTGGGTAAAAAAAAAAAATCATCCTTCTTGGCATTTGAATGTTGTCATGAAAGTTTATTAGAGTTTTACCTTTCCCAATGGAGTTCATGAATTTAAGAAATGATTTTCTTCTTCAAGCTCAAAGGGGTAACTAAGGACAACCCTCAATATTTGGGAGAACAAAGAATGCCTCTTATCATTGGAAAAATTTGTCTATGGAGCTCAAAATTTGCTTGAAAACCATTTTTTTTTATGGGGTCTTAAATTTGCATCACTCTCAAATTTATCATCTTTGTGTCAATCACAATTTCTCAAAAGGGAGATTCATGGATTTTTGTTTTGTTTTGTTTTGTGTTTTTTATTTTTTTTTGAATTATTTCAAAAGAACAAGAGCAAGAGTAATGAAGGCAATAAAGGAAAATGCATGATCATCTCATTAATTAAAACAAAATAACATAAGGTTCAAAAACTAAGGAAACTCTATTAGCCTTATATTTCAGCTAAAAAGAGAAAGTTGACAAGACAAACACTAACATCAAGAGAAATGACTTAAAGCAACATAAGAGCAAGCTCGATTAACATCCTTCTTGAATCACCATTTAACTTCCACTGAGATTTTCTCAACCTTGAGTCCTATGATTTGGAAATGGTTTGTAGCTACATAAGGCGCAACCACAATTTCCTCAACTTTGATCACCCCTTGCTTGATNTGAATTATTTCAAAAGAACAAGAGCAAGAATAATGAAGGCAATAAAGGAAAATGCATGATCATCTCATTAATTAAAACAAAATAACATAATGTTCAAAAACTAAGGAAACTCTATTAGCCTTATATTTCAGCTAAAAAGAAAAAGTTGACAAGACAAACACTGAACATCAAGAGAAATGACTTAAAGCAACATAAGAGCAAGCTCGATTAACATCTTCCTGAATCACCATTTAACTTCCACTGAGATTTTCTCAACCTTGAGTCCTATGATTTGACAATGGGTTTGTAGCTACATAAGGCGCAACCACAATTTTCTCAACTTTGATCACCCCTTGCTTGATTAGGTACATCACTTTACTCTTAAAAGCAGGGAAATCTTCAATTGAATGCCCAATGGCTCCCCTATAATATTCACACCTGAGATTTGGATTGTACCAGTGAGGAAAAGGAGGTTGGAAGGGAGTCGTAGGCCTAGGGGTTAACACATGAGCATTAGATAGTTGTCTGAACAACTCAGCTTTGGTTATAGGAAGATTGGGAAAGGGTTCTTGACTTCTAGGAGGCCTAGGTTGACCACGATCGGGCCTTGTAAAAATTGCTCGAGGAGCAGGATATCCTTAAGCCAGGGTTTGATAAAAAGGATAGACTTGTAGAGGATTTTGTGGGTGTTGTGAAGATGATGGTGGGATTGCATTGACCTAGTAGGGAGGATGGTAAATAGGCATTGGAGAGTAATATGGACCTCGTGGGTGGAGATATGGTAATGCCCTTGGTGCCTGGACCCAATTCACCTCATATTCCTTCTTCCTTTGAAAACCTCATTTCTTCTGGCTAGAGCCATTTCCCTTAGAATGAGCGACTTGTAGCTTCCCTTCTTTGATCCCAAATTCTATCCTTTCACTAGTCTTAATCAAATAAGCAAAGTCATTAGAAAAGTTTCCAATCATTATCCCATAATATGGTGACTCCAGGATATTGATAAAGTAAGTGCCCATTTTAGCATTATTTAATGGCGGTTGAACTTGAGCAGCTAACATGCATCATTTCTGAGCATATTCTTTGAAGGTCTCTCCGGCCCTTTTTTGCATACTCCTTAGCTGCTCTCTAGTAGATGCATTATCCTTATTGAACTTGTATTGTCTCATAAAAGTTTCAACCAATGTCTTCCAACTCTGGGTCTTGGACTTATCTAATTGGAGATACCAATCTAAAGCAGGCCTTTGCAAACTTTCAGAGAAGAAATGGACAAGGAATTTCTCATCTCTAGACCATACAGACATCTTGGTGCAGTAAGCTAGCAAATGGAGGTAAGGGTTAGAAGTCCTATCATACTTTTCTAAATCAGACATCTTAAAGTCCTTTGGGATAATGACATCCACAGCAAGACATAACTGCTCTAAATCAATGGACCCATATGACCCCACACCTTACATGGAACGTAGTTGTTCCTCTAAAGAGTATTGTCTCTTCTCCATAAGCTCAACTCTCATATTCTCTTTTTTCTGCTCTTCTTTCTCCTTCCCTAAGGGGATTTCCACTAGGGGTTCTTGAGGGTTAAAGTGGGAAGTGTAGTGGGTGATGGGATGTGTGTATGTGTAAACACCACCTTGATTCTCATTTGGATTAAATGAAGTTCCTATTGAATACTCAATCAAGGTAAATAAAGATGGTTGCGGTAAAGTGTATGAGATGTTTGATTGTGGTATAATAGGAGGAAAAACTTGGTTTGGAGCCAACCCAAAGATATGAGGGGGTAGAATAGATTATCAAATGTGGAGGCATTCCCCAAATAGGGTCAGCCGGGGAAGTTGAAGAAATTGTGAGGTTCGAAGATAATGTCAAAATAGGAGTCACTTGGGACATTAGAGAATCTGCAGCATTACTCAGACCTTCAAACATTTCCTTCAGCTTCAAATTTTCATTAAATGCTTGTAGCAATTGACTTAGTTGAGCTTTCACCTCTGCCATTTCAACCCTCAAGTCCTTATCTTGCTCTAAACTCTCAAGTTCCATGATTGCCACTGTTCTTGACTTGAGTACAATTGACTTCACTGGAGTACTTTTGATTGAGCTTATTTTTCTTAGAGCGAGCTATGTTTAAAACTTTTCAATGAGAATTGCAAAAAATGAATGTGAAAAGAAATGAGATTTAGAGAATGGGCAAGAAAAATGCATGACTTTTGATTTTTGATTTTTTTTTTCAAATGAATACCACAAAATCTTTTGTACTTTGACGAGAAAAAAAAATGTACAAAAAACATGACTTTTTTCTTATTGATGAATGAAGAAAGATAATGACCTTTATTTCAAAAATGATGTACATGGGTTGAAATTATGTGCAAATGCATATGATTGGCTTTGACATGGCAAATGTTTTTTTTTTAAAAAATAAGGCTTCCGCCTTCTCTTCTTTATTTGGAAAATGGAAGGGTAAAAATGTAAATGAGAAAATGAAAAATGGACACTTGGTTTGTTTGAAAATGAAGTGAGGCCTCATACCTCTTACTTTAATGCAGGAAAACAAATAGAGAAATAAAAAAAAAAAATGCTCCCCTTGATGTCTTATGAATGAACCAGCTTTAGGCTTAGGATTGCTAACCTAGTAGTCAAGGTCTACTCTATAAAAGCAGACATCTACTGTCAAATTACGTGCATGGCTTGACGATAGATGCTAATATCCTGAAAGTCCAAGTTACTAAAAATTGCCCCCATCAAAATGATGGAGATCACACCTTACTAACCTGGTTCACAAGGGGATAACCCCTCTGCTTACCCAAATCAGTAAGATGATCCACAATTTGAGTGAAAGCTTTCATGTAAACTACTGAAGGATAAACCTCCCGGTAATAACACTAGGCTCTCTTCTAATCCTAGGTTTACTGTGGCTCGGGTACAAAGCTGATGAGTAGTGTGCAGGTTGCAATGTTAGTACGCAGTGTGTGCGGGAGAAGCATACAAACCTTGTCCTACATTTACCATAAACTACCCAACTGCAAGAAAATGCAAGAAATATGCAACAATAATAAACTATCTATAAATGTAAAAATAAACAAATAACATAACCAAAAATAAAATCTATCAGCAAAGAAGAAAAGCAATTTTAAGGGTAAAGAAAATTCACTTTGGCCATATTAAGTTCACACAATCGATTCTTTTTTAGGCTTGACTCTCTAATTGTCCCAAATGGAGTCACCAAACT
>QAOA01000583.1:98895-158099 GCA_003255065.1 Cercis canadensis | reverse complement strand
CCTTAGCTGCTCTCTAGTAGATGCATTATCCTTATTGAACTTGTATTGCCTCATAAAAGTTTCAACCAATGTCTTCCAACTCTGGGTCTTGGACTTATCTAATTGGAGATACCAATCTAAAGCAGACCTTTGCAAACTTTCAGAGAAGAAATGGACAAGGAATTTCTCATCTCTAGACCATACAGACATCTTGGTGCAGTAAGCTAGCAAATGGAGGTAAGGGTTAGAAGTCCTATCATACTTTTCTAAATCAGACATCTTAAAGTCCTTTGGGATAATGATATCCACAGCAAGACATAACTGCTCTAAATCAATGGACCCATATGACCTCACACCTTACATGGAACGTAGTTGTTCCTCTAAAGAGTATTGTCTCTTCTCCATAAGCTCAACTCTCATCTTCTCTTTTTTCTGCTCCTCTTTCTCCTTCCCTAAGGGGATTTCCACTAGGGGTTCTTGAGGGTTAAAGTGGGAAGTGTAGTGGGTGATGGGATGTGTGTATGTGTAAACACCACCTTGATTCTCATTTGGATTAAATGAAGTCCCTATTGAATACTCAATCGAGGTAAACAAAGATGGTTGGGGTAAAGTGTATGAGATGTTTGATTGTGGTATAATAGGAGGAAAAACTTGGTTTAGAGCCAACCCAAAGATATGAAGGGGTAGAATAGATTATCAAATGTGGAGGCATTCCCCAAATAGGGTCAGCCGGGGAAGTTGAAGAAATTGTGAGGTTCGAAGACAATGCCAAAATAGGAGTCACTTGGGACGTTAGAGAATCTGCAGCATTACTCAGACCTTCAAACATTTCCTTCAGCTTCAAATTTTCATTAAATGCTTGTAGCAATTGACTTAGTTGAGCTTTCACCTCTGCCATATCAACCCTCAAGTCCTTATCTTGCTCTAAATTCTCAGGTTCCATGATTGCCACTGTTCTCAACTTGAGTACAATTGACCTCTTACTGGAGTACTTTTGATTGAGCTTATTTTTCTTAGAGCGAGTTATGTTTAAAACTTTTCAATGAGAATTGCAAAAAATGAATGTGAAAAGAAATGAGATTTAGAAAATGGGCAAGAAAAATGCATGACTTTTGATTTTTAATTTTTATTTTTTCAAATGAATACCACAAAATCTTTTGTACTTTGAATGTACAAAAAACGTGACTTTTTTCTTATTGATGAATGAAGAAAGATAATGACCTTTATTTCAAAAATGATGTACATGGGTTGAAATGATGTGCAAATGCATATGATTGGCTTTGACATAGCAAATGTTTTTTTTTTTTTTTAAAAATAAGGCTTCTGCCTTCTCTTCTTTATTTGGAAAATGGAAGGGTAAAAATGTAAATGAGAAAATAAAAAATGGACACTTGGTTTGTTTGAAAATGAAGTAAGGCCTCATACCTCTTACTTTAACGCAGGAAAACAAATAGAGAAATAAAAAAAAAAAAGAAATGCTCCCCTTGATGTCTTATGAATGAACCAGCCTTAGGCTTAGGATTGCTAACCTAGTAGTCAAGGTCTACTCTATAAAGGCAGACATCTACTGTCAAATTACGTGCATGGCTTGACGATAGATGCTAATATCCTAAAAGTCCAAGTTACTAAAATTGCCCCCATCAAAATGATGGAGATCACACCTTACTAACCCGATTCACAAGGGGATAACCCCTCTGCTTACCCAAATCAGCAAGATGATCCACAATTTGAGTGAAAGCTTTCATGTAAACTACCGAAGGATAAACCTCCCGGTAATAACACTAGGCTCTCTTCTAATCCTAGGTTTACTGTGGCTCGGGTACAGAGCCGATGAGTAGTGTGCAGGTTGCAATGTTAGTACGCAGTGTGTGCGGGAGAAGCATACAAACCTTGTCCTACATTTACAATAAACTACCCAACTGCAAGAAATATGCAACAATAATAAACTATCTATAAATGTAAAAATAAACAAATAACATAACCAAAAATAAAATCTATCAGCAAAGAAGAAAAGCAATTTTAAGGGTAAAGAAAATTCACTTTGGCCATATTAAGTTCACACAATCGATTCTTTTTTAGGCTTGACTCTCTAATTGTCCCAAATGGAGTCACCAAACTGTCACAATGTACCTGAAGGTCGCTATGACGCGGATGACAAATTTTCAAGAAAAAGACTAGTTTTCAAAAGAAAACTTGGAGTCGCCACCAATTGTATTAAGAAAATGGGGAACAATTGGAAAATCTTTTTTTAAATAATAAAAAATAACAATTTACGAACCAGAGAGGGTTTGAGAATCTGTTTATACGTGAGGAAGGTGTTAGGCACCCTACAGCAACCTTCTAGAGACGGTTCCCCTATATTAGTTGTGCGAACAAGATATGGCCAAAAATATATATTTTATTTACCCTAGAATAATGAATTGTTACAAGAATATCTGATAAAAATAAAAACAAAGAAATTAAACGTGCAATGCATGAATTTTCTAGCAAGACCTAAATCCTTCCACCCCTTCATCGCATGAAGCGACCATCCAGGGTAGCGCTACCTTCACCTAGATCATATAGAGAAAGGCATCACATATAGGACTAACTCGCCTTATTCTCCCATGATAAGTGAAGGGGCATACGGATACTACGTGATACATGTGTTATTTTTTATATGTGGTGCAAATGCATGATTTTAAGTATTACAATATTTGTCTTTGTCCAATCGAGAGGGGTACATAATTGACAAATGTAATCAAAATAAAGAAAAGCTCTCCGACACTCCTAATTGCCTTAGGGTTTTGCTAATAGTCCAAGGATCGTGACTTCCTCTCACATAGAACACACATTAGTTAGCTCAAAATGAGAAATCAAAGCTCACATATGCATAAACAATTAAGCAGCCATAACACATCACAATGAATGACAAGATAAAGCAATGAACATGTCAACTTAAAGTGAAAAGACATACAATACTAAAGCATATATGGCAGCCATTAAGAGTAAAAAAAAAAACATGAAAATGACATGCAAAATAAGGTAGCAACATTTAGTTAAATAGATAAATTAACATATACTCCTAATTAGCATGAAAATGGTCCCAAAAAGGAAGAAATGACAACAGGTAAACACAAGGCACAATAAAGAGAAAAAAAAAAAGAACAACAAAGAAGGAAAACAAAGCATAAGACAGGGAAAGCTTGTAAAAACATTTGGGAATGCATGTCAACAAAATTTGACCCCAAAATTTTACATGACATGTAAAAACGTCTTGTGGTTCTAAAGAATCAAAAATCATACAAAAATGAGCTCCCTAACTCAAGTTATGGCCAAACAATATAACACTGCCAGAATCAACTAGCAATTTCACAGTAAAGTTAAAACAGCCACTTTGAAATTAAAACTGGGAGAAAATTCGACATGCAAAAAATATGAAATTTATATACATGAAAGATACGCATCTTAGGGTTCTAAAAAAATAAGAACCATGCTATTTGGGATTATAAAACGGAAGTTATGATAAAAAGAATGACTACTGCCAGTGTTGGACTGACAGGTCCGAGAATGACCATTTAAAAACCAAATTTGATAACTACTATCCCAATTGACCAATTTGATTTTAAACATGACAAAAGTCAAAAGATTAAGACCAAAACAAAAAGTTTTCAAGAAAGGTCAAGCATCACTTTGATTTTTAATCAAAAACCCTAAAACACATTCAAGAAAACAAAGACAAAGCAAACAAAATACTCAAAAGAAATCCATAAAAACATGCTCACTCCAACAAGACATGACAAATGGTACCAAAACAACAATAGGGCAGCAAGAATGTAAAACCTACAATACCATCAACCAAGATCATGTTAGAAAAAGACTAACCCTGAACAAAATCATGTCATATGGTAAAAACAAGCAAAACAACAGTAAACTAAGTACTCAACCATAATCAAAATGAAAACTAAACATAATCTCCCTAAACCAAAATATCAAGAGGATATTTAAGAGAGAAGAAAAACAACAAAAATAAAAATGAAACTCATGGAATTAAAGTGAAATAGAGGCATTCAAGAGGGAAACAAAAAGAAACATATATTTCACATGGATTCAAACAAAAACCCACAAGAGAATGACAAGAAATAAAGAGAAGAGTGAAGGTTACCTAGTGTTCTTCAAGAAAACTCATTTTCTTTGCTCAAAGGTATAGAACCCAACCACAAGAAGCTCAAACCACTCTTGATTTCTTATTTTTCTCTCCAAAATTATCAAGAACTCTCAACTTTCCTTTCTTTGATCTATTTTTTCAAGTTCTCTCTCTTCCTTCTTGTTTTCACCTTGAGAGCATATTATTGTATGAGATTTTCTCCTCCCTTTTTTCCTTAAATGCAATCAGCCCTCTCAACTTGGAGAGCAAGTTGAGGGTAGTTTGGTTGTTTCGTACCCCTTTTGCACATTTCTCCCACTTTCCTTTAGCCTTGACATGTAAAAAATCTAATAATTCTTCCCCAAAATGCCCTAACCAAATTGCAGACTTGAGCCCCTCTAATTTGTATTTTTTTCATGCAAAAATAAGGTTAAGAATCTCCCATTAGTAATTTTTCCAAAATTCTCTTGCACAAGCAATTTCCATGAAGCTTCCTTAAGGCTAGATCTTTTCACTTATGCTTGACAAAATTATTTAAACCCTAGCTGACCTCCTCCAAATTTTTAACAAATTTATTTTATTTTTTTAATTAAAAATAAAAATCACAAAAACACTAATGGGCCAGCTGGGCCAAATTAGGTCAAAATGAGCCCAAAGAGCTCAACCTTGGACCTAAGTTGGTCCAATTGGTCCCAAATTAAAATTCAAATAAATTAAATAGTCAAACAAACATATATAATTTATTTGGCCCAAAAATATTAGAAAAAAAAAGGTGGGCCCAAAAGCTCCCAAACTAGGGTTTTAGCATGATTGGTCAAGCCCAAAACTTGAGTTTTGACCTAAAATCACTAAAAACTCAGAAAATTATAAATTTTATGTCCAAACAAAGTATTCAAAACAAATTAAATTAGTCAAAAGACCCCAAACTCAAATTTAAAGAAAATGGACCAAATAGCTTCCTAACTTGTATTAAAATAAAGTTAGACAATGTCCAAAAACCAAAATTTTAATCCAAAAGCTAAAAGAGGCTTTAAAGACCTTAAAATCAAATTTCCCCACTAAAACATAATTAAAAATATTTTTTTTATTTTCTCCTTTTTTTTTTTTTAGAAAACGTGTATCAACGCCGGACAAAATACAGTGTTTACACTACTACAGCCACGCTAGTAACATTCTTTTGCTTTCTTAAAGAGACTATCTCGATAACTCCATCAATCATCATCATTTAAGAACCTCAAGATTCCACCATTAATGTCTTCCAGAGCATCTCAGACCACCATGAAACACTTTATAAATACCATCGGCCTAGCTTAAAGTCCCCTTGAACCATTGGACCAAGTGCCAAAGTGCTAAAAGAATCTATACCTGGGCCAAACTTAGCCACAGCTGAAGTTCTTGGGCCATAAGGCCCAACTCCCCTCGCTTTAAGTCATTGCCCTTAAGAACTATCGCACAGAAGTCCTTAAGGCGCCTCAACTATTGACCAACTAAGCCCACTAGAGTTGGTAGCATAAAAGAACTTTATTTAACTGTATTTACATCTCCCTAACTGATTTACAAACCAAAAACCGACAAAACAATCTCCTTTTTTAAGTTTTTGTAGCCAAAAGAATGTTATGCAAAGTATCCCATTTTGCTATACAACTCTTGGATTCTTCTCCCTGTTTCTTCTCATCCTCTCCTATGATGCGTTCCATGATTGGAAACAGGTTCTTTGTGTAAGGAATTCCATAAGCCATGATTGAATTTAGAACACCATATCTTTTTTTTTTTTGGTAATAGAAAGAGAAGAAAGAACAGAACTATAACCTAGGGAAAATTTTTGTCTACTAATAACATAAGAGAGATCTTTACAAAGGGAAGATGAATAACTTCCCATCTACCTTGTCTTGTAGCTCCAAGCTTAGATAAAAAATCAATGACTTGGTTCGCTTTGCGCAACACATGGATGATAGACATTTCCCAACCTCTATCCAACATATTCTTGATATCATGCATAATACACCCATACTTGTGAAAGTTACAATTAGCATCCCTACCTAGCTTAATTGCTTCAAGGGAATCAGATTCACAAATAAGACTTACCACACCACAATCTTAGGTTGCCAAAGTTGTTGCCATCCACATTCAGCTAAGCCTTGTGAAGAAGAAAAATAGTAGAACATGTTTGCACCATCGCATGAACCTTATAGACCACATACAAGACTGGCATCACCAATCCCTCCATCACCTCTTTGTTCCTACCACGCCAAATCCACCATAAAGCACAATAAAAAAAATAATAATGTTCTTTTTAGTCAAATATCCTCTATGCTTAAGGTTGTTGGAAACCCATTCACCAGAATCATTGGTACAAAAACTACTCTCATCACTAAACCCAAAGAAAAACCACACCCAACATGGGTTCACACAATCCCGAAGACAATGAAGAAAGGTTTCATCACCCTCTATGCACCTGGTGCAAGCTTTGCTCGTACTAAAATGGTGCTGGTATTGAAATGTATTTGTGGGGATAGCTTCATGCAGTAGAAGCCAAACTAGCAGCTTCACCTTCTCTAGAGCTCTCATCTACCACACCCAATGCCACCCATGCACACCAGTAGGCAAAGAAACTTGAGATTGCAACCAATAGTACCCAGCTGAAGCCATCCTTCAAGTCTCTAGACAAGGCGAGAGGCACTGCTGAAATAATCCTCTTAGTTTCATCTTGCACCCTGTCTTCCAAAGCAAGAAAATCTCACTCCCTATTAACTATAATATTGCTAACTTTCATATTTTTTTCTACCTCTAAGACCTCATCAACAAGGTTTTGTAGATGGCCACCATCAAACCATCTATCATTCCACAAAGAAATTTTAGAGCCATCTCCCACCCGCCAAACCAAACCATCCTTCAAAACTAACACAACTTTCACTATAGATCTCCAAGTTGACGAAGCATTACCTAGGCAAACATGCATCAAAAAAATTTCTTGTTGCTTTAGATATTTATGGGAAAAAATCTGCACCCACAACTTATCTTTATTTTGTAGAACATCACAAGCCAATTTGCCAAGAAGTGCTACATTGGACCATCTAACAGACTGAATCCCCAATCCACCAAGCTGTCTAGGAAGAGAAACTATGTCCCAATTAACTAGATGCAAACCACATCCATCTAAACCCTTTCAGATGAAATGCCTCACCATAGCATCAATGTCCCTGCAAATAGAATCAGACAATCACATAGTATGCATACTATAAATAGGTGAGAACTGGCCTAGCCAAAGTGATGCGGCCAGCCCTATTAAGAAGCTTGTTTTTCCAAGAAGACAACCTACTCGTGATCTTAAATGTAATGAAACTAAAATCACTCTACTTCTTTAACCGTCCATGCAACATAGGAACACTCTAGTATCTCTCAAACCTAAAAGTAAAAGGAATGCTAGAAATATTGCAAATTCTCTACTTTCTATTTCTAGAAATTCTCTAAGAACAAAAAGCTTTAGATTTTGCCAAATCAACTTTAAGACTTGACGCTCTACAAAATTCATTAACAGTCATGTTAATCACCCTAGTTTGGGAGATTCTAGCCTTAGTAAGCAATAAAATATCATCTACAAAGAGGAGGTGAGAAATAATGGGACCACACTTCAAAGGTTGCCACTCACCACGGTGCACCTTTTTTTTTTTTCTTTCTATAAGAAGAGATAATTTCTCCATATAGATAACAAAAAGATAAGGTGATAACAGGTCTCCTTGTCTAAGACCCTACTTAGGGGCAAAAGAGAGGAGCTTATTACCATTCCAAAGCAAAGAGAGGAGGAAGTGACACAAAAAATAATCAACTTTATAGTGATATCTGGAAAGCCAAAATCCTTTAGAGTTTTTTGTAGGAAACCCCAATCGACTTTATCATAAGCCTTTTCCAAATCAATCTTAGAAGCCATTGCACCCTTTTAACTCTGAGACTTATGAATGTGATGCATTATTTCTTGAGCTACCAAGATATTATCATGCATGCGTCTTCCTAGGATGAAACTACTTTGCAGAGGTCTAATGAAATCCATCAGAAAGGGACGAATCCGGTTAACCATAACTGTAGTAATGATTTTATACAAAACATTACATAAGCTAATAGGCTGAAACTAAGAGATTTTAGTAGGATTACTCTCCTTGGGAATGAGAACAATAAGGGTTTTGGAAATGGCTAGATCAAAATACCCATCCGTGAAAGCTTGTTGAATAATTGCAGTCACTTTGTTTCCAACCACCTCCCAGTAATGCTTGAAAAAGAAAGGTTGGAAGCCATCAAGTCCAAGAGCTTTGAAATGCTACATAGACCTCACTGCTACCCAAACTTCATCTTTAGTGACACCTTTAATAAGACTAGCGGCGCATGCATCTCCAATATTGGGCAAATGATCAAACACTAAAGGAGAGTTACTATTAGCTTCAGTCGAACAAAATAAATTCTTAAAGAAATCTAAAGCTTCATTTTGAATAGCAACAAGATCTGAAGAACATGACCCATTAGCAAGCTATAAACCCTCAACTCTATTTCTTTTCCTTCTAACAATAGTTTGGGCATGAAAATTTTTTGTGTTACCATCACCGAATTGCACCCATTCTTCATGAGATTTTTGGAACCAAAGAATTTCTTCATGTGCCAAAATCTGGTTCATTTCCTTTCTCAAATCTAACGCAAGGCCAGTTAACTACATGGAATCTACTTGGTGAAGAGTTTCTGGATCCCTGCAAGATGAGCTGAGATATTTATTTTCCACGAGAAAATGTTGCCAAAGGCCTCTTTATTAAATGTAATAGTTGTTCTTTTAACTTGCTCTAGAGCCAAAATAGCACTACCTGTAGAACTCCTCCAAGCTTCCTGAACCAGATCATTGAACTTCGAATGCGTTGCCCAAGCTGCCTTAAAATGGAAAGGGTGAGAACCCTTACACAAGTCATACCCATGCAACTTAACTAAGATGGATTATGATCCGAATAAGTGCGATGGATACACATGCAAAGTAAACGCTTTGGAAAAAGTATAACATCAATCCGTATAAGCTAAAGCCTTGTCTAGCCTCTTGGAAAGCTTCCTTACTCCATGAAAATTCCTTTGCCAAGTAAACACTGGCCCCTTTAAAGCCAAGATCCATAAGCCCACAATTATCCAACATATTGACAAAACTACAAGCCCTGTTATTATAAAAAGCTCCTCCTCTCACTTCTAAAGGCAACAAGACCTCATTCAAATCACCTAGAAGCAGCCATGGGCCTTGAATATGGCACCAGATCGAGTTTCCCCAAGTAATCCCAAAACTAGCTTCGAACTGTGGGCGTTGGGCTAGCATAGATAGCTTAACGCCATCACTCTGACTGCCCTATCTTTAACTGGCATGTAATAGCTTGGTTATACACATCTTCGATGGTCACAACTACCTCCGAACAATTTAAAAACCACTAGAAGCCACTAGAAAGACCCCTGGCCTCAACTATCTAAACAATAGAACACCATATCTATGTAAGATTAAGTATATATGAGGTGTACTTGTGTCAACCATTACATATAACTATGAATAATAATTATGAACATCACGTTGACATGTGGTCTAGGTCTTCCTCTCTAACTCTAGTATAAGGGAGGCTCTTATTAGTTCAAGCTAGAGAATGAATCTCTAAATCCAACCTAGAGCTAAGAGGAGACTTAGCCATATTTATAAGCAACCCTAACAATCCCTCTCATCACATTTTACTGGCCTACATGGATGATACAAGTCACAATACTTACACTACAAGAAAAATGCAATTTTTTAACGGAACAAAATATCATTGGAATTGAAAAAAATTTCAACGGGAGAAATTTTGTTGAAATTCCAACGTTACCGTTGAATTTTCTGTCAGAATTGTCATTGGAAATGCCCAATTTTTTTTTTTTTTTAAAGAATTCCAACAAAATATAACATTGAAATCTTTTTCTATTTTTTTTAAATTTTTTGTTGATTTTAACGGTATTTCCAACTGTAATTTCATTTTATTATCGTTGGAATTTTGTAAAACAATTTCCCCCTTCGCATTTCTCTTAATTAGAAGCAATGTTTTTGAAATCCTGAGTAAAATCCCATTTTGGTCCCTCACTATATTGGGCGCTATCAATTTAGTCCTTCACTGCGAAAATAATCTAATTTAGTCCTTCACTGGTAAGTTTCGCGTCAATCAAGTCCCTCCGTCTAACCTCCGCTAAGTTGACTGACGGATATGCTGATGTGGCCGTTAAAAAGCTTAGTTGTCACTGTTAAATGCCATGTTGCAGCCTGCGGAGAGCACCATTTGCTGACTGGGCAAGGACGACGTCGTCTCAATTTGTAAAAAAACGAAGCCCTAATCCCCTTCCCTCTCCGTTGAGCACAATTTGAAAGAGAGAAACGTTGTGGCGATTCAGTGAAGAACAATAGTAAGAACCCTAAGACTGTAGCGATTTGAAAGGTGGACATTCATTGGGGATTGCTGTTCGTGATTTGTGAAATACTGTAGCGAGCAGGAGAGGAAAAACTCTAAGACGTGCATTGGGGATTGCTGTTCATTGGGGTTACGGAAGCTATCGCGAGGTTGGGATATTGGTTTTCCTAGGATGTGCAATTTTGCATTGATTCGTTTACAAGGTTAGTTGTCTTCTGAATGTTGTGCATTTGTCCCTTTGGATAGACAATTTGTTTTGTGTGAGAAATGTGAGAAACTTATTATGTGGTCATGCATGCGATGTGGGTACCCAATATCTGTTAATTTGTTTTGTTTTTTTTTTGTTTTTTTTTTGTGCTGTTCTATTGACTTATATCGTTATTGTGTTGTGTTTTCTGTGATTTAATGGTGGTCCCCCCATACAAGTTGAGTTTTTGTTGTAATGGTGGTCCCTAATGTTTCTTACGTTACCACAAAGGATGTTTTTTATTGTTGTTGGTGTGGAGGGACCATCATGAAAGTTGATTTTTATTTGTAGTGGTGGTCCCTGGAGTATCTGTCGTTTTGTAATGGTGGTGTCACAAAATCATAGGGAGGATATAGTTTGAGTAGATCCTGTGATAGAATTAGAAAAGAATCTGGGGGTTAGAGGAGATCATCCTAAGTTTTGAAATATGTTCTTTACCCGTAGTTTGAAGGACTGGGTTATTTTTAATCGGAGAGGAAACTTGGGTAGAGTGGATGGTGATGGGTGGAGTATTGTGTTTGGTATAGCTTGCTGAACTCTCTGGTGGAGAAGAAATAAGGTTATCTTTGAAGGAAATGGTAATCTTGGGGCATTTATGCTGCATTGGATTAAGTTGTTCGTTCTGGTTTGAGTAGAGTTGTTGGTTTCTGAGGGATGCGCTGAGGGTTTATATAGGCTAGGAAGCATGTTTAAGCTTTCATGTTGGAATACGCTAGTGTTATTCATCTGTGTGTGTGTGAGGACACAATGTCAAATTTTTTTGCACTTTTCAGCATCTATGGTAGGTAATTGTGCATATTCCTATGTTTGCATTTTGCAACATCTGTGGTGGCTTGATGTGCTTTTTTGTTGTACACACACACACACACACACTGGACAATAACACAGACACAGAAAGACAGATACACACACACACACATACATGCTCAGAGACAAACACACACATACAAACATACACACACACACACACACACACACAGACACAGACAGACAGACAGAGACACACAGAGATACACACACACATAGACGCACAGGCACACACACACACACATAGACAGACACACACACACAGAGATACACACGCACATAAATACAGATACAGACACAGAAACACACACACACACATAGACACAGACACACACAAAGATACAGACACAGAAACACACACACACACAGAGACACACACACATAGATAACATGTAAACCTGTTTCTGCTAGCTAGTTCTATTTTTATGTTGTACACACACACACATATTCACTTCTTAAGTGAGTACGAAGTATTGAATATCCATGTATATTTGGTCTTTAACATGTTGTCTTTTATCTGATAACAGAATGTCATTTGTCCCATTTACCGTGGCCCTACATCATGGAGGATGTTTGAAGAAGCAACCTCATATGGCTTATGTGGGAGGGACTGTAACCCAATGGGATTACTGTGATCCCGACAGGTTTTCAATACCTGTGCTCTGGGATTTTCTTAAAGAATTAGGCTACTACAGCTACAGTGAATTGTGGTATCAAATATCGGGGCTTGACCTTGGTAGTGGTCTGAGACCTTTAAAGAAGGATGTAGATACATTAGATATGGTGGCAAATGTGAGCAGTGAGGAAGTCATTCATGTATATGAGGAGCACAATGTTTGTGAGGCAGAGTTGTTTCCTGTCATTGAGTATGCATGCATACCCACAGAAGGAGAAGATAGGAATGCAGAGGGAGAAGTTATGGATGCAAAAGGTGAAAATAGGGATGTAGTGGGAGGGGATGCAGTGGGTGAAAATAGAGATGCAGAGGCTGAGAATAGGGATACAGACAGAGAAGATAAGGATGTTAAAGGAGAGAGGCAGAATGAGGAAGTAGGAAGGGTAGCAGAAGATCAGAGGGACAATGAGGACTGTGAGGACAGGGATGTAGATGAAGACACCAGGCACAGACATGAAGGGGCAGGGCACACAGAGAATGAGGACATTCACTTGGAGGAATGCATTGATGATGATGAAGGGCACATAACGGAGGAAGAGGATGACAGTGAGGATGAGACATATGCAATGGCAGATAGTGGCTCAGACGAAGGAGATGATGACATATTTGAGATGTACACAGAATGGAAGCCATGCAATAAAGTGCAATTGAACAAGAGTGTTGCTATTAGTGATGAAGCAGATGATGGGCTTCAAGGTAATCCATTTGAGGGTGACGATACATATGAAAGTGAAGAATTGATGAGTTGTACAGAGTCTGATGAAGAAGAAGGTTAGAAAAATAAGATGAGGTGGCCTGAGTTTAATGAGAACGTGGCTTATGGGAAGGTGACATTTGAGGTGGGGATGGTGTTCAAGAACTTGGCAAGCTTTAAGGAAGCTGTGAGAGACTACACAGTGCATGAAGGAAGGCAGGTCAAGTTTGTGAAGAATGATGCAGTGAGGTGCAGAGTGAGGTGAAAAAAATACTTGTCCATGGGAGATTTTGTGCAGTTGGGCTAAGGATATTCAGTCCTTTCAAGTGAAGATATTCAACCCAAATCACAACTGCTCTCGCTCATTGAAGATGCCACAAGCTAGCTCTAAGTGGCTTGCGAACAAGTTGATTGACTTTCTCGGAATAGTTTCAAGGCCAACAGGCATTGATGTTATCAATCACATAAGGAACACGTACGCCATGAATGTGGCTGTACCCAAGGCTTACAGAGCATGGAGTAAGGCACAACAAATAATGGAAGGAAGTGAAAGAGAGCAGTATGCTTGGCTGTGGGATTATTGTGAAGAGTTAAAGAACTCTAACAAGAAGAACACTATTAAGTTAACTGTGAACAGACCGCAACTTCACTTGATGCCTACCTTTGGTAGCATTTACATATGCTTTGATGCTTGTAAGCAAGGGTTCTTAGCTGGTTGCAGGCCTATTATTGGAGTGGATGGGACATTTTTGAAAGGCTACTACGGGGGTGTTCTCTTGGCTGCTATTGGACAAGATGGTAACAATGGCTTCTTTCCAATTGCAATAGCAGTTGTTGGAAGGGAGACAAAGGAAACATAGACTTGGTTCCTGTCCCTATTACTTGAAGACATTGGGAGAGATCGTAGGTGGACATTCATTAGTGATAGGTAAAAGGTAATAACTCACTGGCCTTAAACACTTAATATTGTCTCTGTTTTCTTGCAAGTCCATACATGCTGGATTCTGATTTGTGCGCTTGTGCAGGGCTTGGTGCCAACTTTTGAATCTATATTGCCGGAGGTGGAACACAGGTATTGTGTGAGGCATATCTACACTAACTTTGCCAGAAACTTTAAAGGAAAACAGTACAAAGACATGTTGTGGGCTTGTGCAAGATCTACTACCATGAAGACATTTAATGACAACATGCAGAAGTTGAAGGATCTCAATGACCATGCTTGGGATTATCTGAACAAGATTAATCCAAGAATGTGGACTAGAGCTGCATTTAGTACACATTCCAAGAGTCAGGTCTTGACCAACAACATGTGTGAGCAGTTCAACAGCAAGATTTTGGTGGCAAAGGGTCAGCCTATTGTGTCAATGTTGGAAGACATTAGGCTTTACATCATGAACAAGATGACTGGTAACAGAAAGAAAGTGGACAAATTGAAGGAGGAAATTTGTCCTAAGCCCAAACATTTACTTTCAAAACTTATGTGGGACAGCAGGCAGTGGTTACCTCATTGGATAGGGGACCCAGATGAAGCTCAGTTTGAGATCTCTGTTGATTCACACACTAGATTTGTGGTGAATATTAAGGAAGGGACATGTACCTGTAGAGTTTGGGATCTTTGTGGTATTCCATGTGTGCATGCCATTTGTGCTATTTCCTGGCACCATGAAAATGCTGACAAATTTGTTCATCCTTATTTGAGGACTGCTGCATTCAGGGCTGCATACACTCCTTTCATAGATGCTATTAATGGCAGAAATTTGTGGCCATCTACAGGACTTGATCCTATTCAGCCACCCCCCTTGAGACGACCAGCTGGCAGACCCAAAACTCAAAGGAAAAAGGATCCTGTGGAGATGGAAGGAAGACAAGAAGCACAACAACAAGCGCAAGCTATTAATCCATACAAGATGCAAAGAAGATTAGTGCATACATGCTCAAAGTGTGGCAGAGATGGACATAATAGAAGGAATTGCAAGGGGCCTCCTGCGGAAAAAGTTAAAAAACCTAAGGTGAATCCATTTTAATTCCATACCTTACTAAATTTGATTCTAGTTTTCTACATCTGACATATATTTCATCATACATAAATAGACATCAAGTACAGTACATGGAGCTAGTGAGAATCCCACTGTTGCAGCAGAAAGGCATACTGGTGAAGGTTCTTCAGCTTCTACACTGGACGGTAGCCAACAAGTGAGGTCTTCTAGGGTTAACCTATCAAACCTATTGTTTCTTTTAATGCCACTTTCCTTGCCCTGTCTTTCTGCAGACCCATGTGCAACCCTTAATGAGGCAAACACTGGAGGCAGCAAGTAAAAAAGTCAGAAGAGCATTTGGATCCTATGTCCATGGGTCCTAAGAGACTGTACAAAGCAACACCACAGATGGGTATGAGCCGGGTAATGCAACAAATAGGCCAACTACAAATGGAACTGGGTCACTAGGAAAGGGGACTTGAGTCACTGCAACAAGGGCATCAAAAGATTGATTATAATTTCATGTTGGCATTTAATTACTTACATTTTGGAATATTGTTACATTTTGGGATTTTGTTACATGAGTGGTAATTATTGGGAGGTTTTGTGATACATTTGGAAATTGTATTATTCATCTGTTTTGTCAAACTATATGTAAGGATGAATTTTTGGTAATTTGCCAGAAAGTGGTATATATTGCTTCCAATTTTTGTGTATGTTTTTTGCCAGAAATTTGTGAATTGGTTCTTTCCGTTGTACAGACATACATACATATTGGACAATGCATGTGTGATTTTGCAATATTGTTTGACAAATTTCTTCACATAAATGTGTCAATTGCAATTACATACAACAAAATAGCACAATTAGTTACTGTTAATTTTTTTTATTCAAGCCTCACATCTACTATTAACTACAAAGGACAGCAAGGAATGCACACAACAATAAACAACCCCAATTTAAACTAGATGACATGAAAAGCAAATACAATCCAACTCAAAACAAGCATTACCCCTAACACCCTAACCCAACACTTCTCCTTTTCTATTGTCTTATCCTGTTCAATGGCAATGACCTTCATTTTCTTCAAATCATTCTTTGTCTTCAACTTAAACTCTTCCAAAGCCATTACTTTGTCCTTGAGACCTTCCAAGCAACCAACTCTACCCGAAATATCTTCCATGGCATGAACAGATTGCAACCCATCCGCCCATTCAAAAAATTTACACCTCAAATCAGCTATCTTGTACAGTGGGCACCTCAGAAATTCCCTCCCTGGATTAGCTCATGTCTTCGATTTCAGCAACACACAGGGGAGGTCATGCTCGCATACCTTTCCACCGCCAACAGCATATGAAGATGAAGAGTGACTCGAAAATGAATCCCTACTACCCATTCTTCTTTTTCTTTGAAAATGCAGAGCTTGAAGGTGTAGATTAAAGGTTTAGAATGCAACTATTGAAAATCCCTCTCTCCCTCGACTGCCTTTTTCAACTGGACCACTGGCTGCAACGTAGAAGATGATGCTTAAAGGGCATTTCATATGGGACAAACGACGTCGTCCTTGCCCAGTCAGCAAATGGTGCTCTCCACAGGCTGCAACGTGACATTTAACAGTGACAACTAAGCTTTTTAACGGTCACATCAGCATATCCATCAGTCAACTTAGCGGAGGTTAGACGGAGGGACTTGATTGAAGCGAAACTTACCAGTGAGGGACTAGATTAGATTATTTTTGCAGTGAGAGACTCAATTGATAACGCCCAATATAGTGAGAGACCAAAATGAGGTTTTACTCTTGAAATCCACATTGTAGCTGAAATCCCCATTTCCCTTTCCGCCCTAGCCACTACGACTAGATCTTTAGAAATTTGCAGCTCAAATCCTCTCCTTCTCCTATCTTCTCTGGTCCTTTGACTCTTCCAAGCTGAAATCCCTAACTTCCCTTTCTCGCCTTAGCACTCTCCTCCATCCTCGGACTTCAATCCATCGCCTCGCTGCCGCCGGTGTCTCTGTTGTGCCTTTGTCGCTGTCTTGGTGTCTGGGTGTTGCAGGTGAGTTATGCTATTTCTCTTCTTCACTTGTGCATTTCTGTTTCCATGCTTATTCGGTGCATTTGAGATTGTGTTTTGTGAATGAAGAAAGTGAGATGAGAAGATCAAAGATGCCATGGAAGTGTGGTGCCCCCCACGTCTTGTGTGACTTTGATTTTTGGGGGTGCTTTTTTTGGTTCTGGCGTAGACTTAATAATGATTAATGTTGTTTTTTGGGGTTTTCAATTTTGTGTTTGGGCCAAACTAAAAATTTTGTGTTTGAATTTTGGGGTTCATAACCAGAACCAGAATGCAAAGTCTAGGTTTACATTCTCCAAACCAAATGGGTTTTGGTTGTACTAACTGGGAAATCAAACAGAGTAATAGAGCACTCGTAGTATGGTTTGGATTGGTGTGGTTGGTAGAAAAAATGAAAATGGGATGGCTGATAGAATGAAGACTGAAAATGTTGTATCTTTTCCCTTATTTTTTTAAGCAATTTCATTAGCAAGATAATTAAATAGATATTATGCAAATAACTTATCTTTTCCCTTATTAAGATAATTAAAGACCATTGACAGTTTGACTGATCCTTTCACAAGAAACTGTTCTTACCTTCCAAAATGACAAGAGATGCTTAGTTGCCTAACTCAACTTGAATATATTTCTGCAACTCATACATTTGATGAGAAATAATTTGTCAAAAGTACTTCAATTCTGTTTGGCACATGTTTTGGACCCTCCACCAATCTGTCAAATATTTTTAATTCCACACACAAATATTTTTAATGTCAATGTTAGTAAAGGATAAGATTTGATTTTGGGAGTTAAACTTCAAACAGATGAGATTGAGAGTTGGTAAAGTTAGACCAATACATCTCTTGTTTATATATAGAGCCGCCACTTGTTTCATCTTTAAATTGTTTTATTTACTTAATTTCCAGGCAATTATTTTTGTATCACAATTTGGGAAATGTGGGAACAATGCCTGTAACTTTTTACTATTTATCTTCCTATGACTACCACCATATCTACACCTCTTTTCTTTTACCTTCTTATACATACTTAAATGAGGTTGAGGCATATTGAGAGTGGGGCTCTAAAGCTTGCATCTGCTGAAGTCAAATTTCAAATTGACACAGAGACTCATAACCCCCTTGATATTGGTATAGTCTTCTGATTTTTTAATTTAATTTTTTTTGTTTGTTGGGGGGGAGTCAAAGGAGGGAAATTTTTGTATTAATCAGATTAGAAGGAGTTCCAACAGTGCCAGACTTAGTCATTTTAATGGACCCATCATGTATTGATTCTCCATCAGCTGTTCTAGATGCATAAACTGAGTACATCCTCTGTCTCTGCTAGCCAGCATGTTAGACAGACTAAGGCCATTATGAAAGTATTTTCCAGCTAGTTGGCTCCATTTAAGCCTTATAGATCTGTCCATGAATTATTTTTAATTTGTAGTAGAATCCTGAACTACTCTAATAAGTTTACTCTTTTCGGATGCTGGAAACTCTAGAAATTTGCATGCATTTGTGATGCAGGGTGGACTAGCTTCAAGAAAGCTTAAGTTTAAAGATCAGGGTGGAATATTAGGGGTCATTCAGTTATTTTTTATTTACTGGTCATGGTAGTATTTGGAATTAGGTTTATGTTATTTAGGTGTTTTAGAGAATTATCTTACTGCCCTTGTTTTCCTTATGATATGAGTAGTAGTAGGAAGTGTCAATCCTTACAAAATTAGGACTCTATTCTTAATCCTTGTAGTATATAAGGTCTATTTAATGGGCTGTGATGCTTTCTTTTAAAAAATTGATGAATAATTCAATCACAAGTTTTCTTCTAATTTCCTGTTTGCTTAACCACAAGACCAGTCCCCTTATCAGCTGTGTTTTGGATCTTTTTGCTTAGTATTTCCTTCTAATTATCTCTTGAAGCCAGTAGATTTTATTCTGGCTTTCTGTCCTGCATTATTTTGGGTGGTGTTTGATACGATTACACATATAGGTGGTTGGAGGATATTAATCTTACTGTGCTGCATGATGGTATATAAATACAAGTGATCTATAGTTTTTAACATCAAATGAATAGATAATTCTTTACTTCAGTTTCTCAAAGCGCTGCTGAATCATCAATGCACTTGCAACTTCTGTTTTACCATTTGGTTCTTGTTCAGACTTTGCACTTCAAAGCTGTTATGGATCCTTGTCTTTTAAAGGAGAAGGGTTTTTGAATATGTTCTAAAGTATTGAGAACTCCTTGGTATAAGTCTATTAGATTTTGAGATCTGCAGAAACAGCAATGGATGTGACGCTCTTACACAAATCTTAAATCATTTCTTGCAATTTCTGATCTGTAAATGCTTAATTGTTTAGTATGCAGACTTGGTAGAGTATAGAATCCACTACAGGCCAACTTGAGTCTCCATCATCTCTCCATATACCCTTTACAGACCATCCATTTAAAACCAGCATGGACAATAGAAGTAGAGGCATTAGACAAGCAAGGGTTTCCATAAGGGAGAACATATGCTGAAGGGTCTGTTTTTTGTTATGAGAAAAATCCATGCCTCCTTAACATACTCAGGAATAGCTCAAAGTGATAGACAAGATTACTGAAAAAATCCATGACAGTTTGGGCATTTTATTTTGTCTGTCATAATGTTATGTTGTTTCTGTGAAGGAAAATTGATACATAGAATCTGGAAGTATAGATGAAACTAGTCATAGCAACCAAAATATAAATGACAACATTTTTTTTGTTTTGATAAAACAAGTTTCATTAGAAAGGGTAGAGAGGAAGAGCAGGAGAAGAAGTCCTCCTTCAGCTAGAAAAAAACCATAAATGACAACAATATTGACAGGTGATCTGAGGCAGTGAGAGCACAGTTATATACATACTTTAGTGCTTAAGTAATATATGGATTTCTAGAAATGCTGCAAATGCATAGTAGTCATTCTTTGTCCATGCATATTTTGAACCTCAGGTGAAGACTGACATTGAAGTTTCTTATAGGTTCTAGATAATTCATACATTGAGATCCTGATCCCTTAGAAAGATCCTACATTAATTTAAGTTGGAATATGGGTGTGTGCATTTTTCTCTTTTGTTTGGCAGGGGAGGGAGGAACAACTGTCCCTTGCTTCCTTGGTTGCCTAAGAATGTTAATGAAATGGAAGGCCTTCCGCTTTTGTTGCAGCAAAGTACTTGCTGATCCCAACAAAATATACTCCCTGAGTAGCCTCACACGTCACAACTAAGAAATAACCCATCCTACATGAGTTTTCAACTTTGCCCATTGTATATGTAGATTTTAGGCTGCTGACATCAATTTCTACACATTTTAGCCGCTCTTCACAATTTTGGAATCAAAAATCAAAATGAAGGAAAATAACAGTCAACTTTTAGCCACTACCACTGCCTGCTTGTATGAATATGCATTCTGGTTCACTTAGAGGAGTAGAATGGATTTACCCTTGGGCAGTGAGGATCCTGCTGTACTGAAGTTGCATAAATGGGACCCATCTCAGGTCCAACTCAACCTTTCGGAATTTCGGGAAGCTTTTATTTCTCCTACCAGACAAATACTACTTTTGCTTTCATACCACTCCGAAGCTCTTTTGCTTCCTCTGATTACAGGTGATTATTGCTTTCCTTTCTTCTTGTTATGCTTTGATCATCAACTGTCTGGATATTATGGTGTTGTGTGCTGTGTGCAGTTCGCATAGTTGTCTCTGATCTGTTTTGATAACTTATTTTGGCCCTTGCATCTACATTTTTGTTTTGCAGGGGACTCACATTCTAGTGCTTGTACTTTCTGATGGTAGTGCTTGGACCAAGTTCCTAGAGAAGACAGAATTTCCTTGCTCTGCAGAAGTTGTTTCATTTAACATCTTTGATGTTAATCCACCCGTAGACTTTCTTTGTAAGAAAAAAAAATCTGTGCAAAATAAAGAGAGCTGGTAGGAACCAGTTGATTTAGTACATGTGTTTGACTGTTCAAGCTTGAGGTCATGTCAAGCAGATATTAAGTCTGATATTTTGTCCAGTGTATTTGATGTTGAGATTAATGGGTCCTACAAATGCCCCAAAGTATTCTCAAGTGTATTTATCTAGTTGAGAGAAGGATGTGCTCTTGTTATACAATATATATTTTGAACAATTAAAAATAAATTTGATGTAATTATTTGAGATTTAAATTTTTGTACTCAATACATTATTAATTTATAGGAATTATTTAATAAATTAGATATTTGTGTTATAGAAATTATTTCATGAAAAAGATATTTGTAGATAATATATTTTGAATTTTAAGAAATATTATTTAGAAATTTACTAAAAAAAATTCATAAATTCTAATAGAAATTTCATTCCATTGAAATTTCAAAACCCAAAAAATAATTTTTGATTTTTTTAAAAAAATAAAAAAATATTTTTTAAAATATATTAAAAAAATCTAACGGTAACATTTTATTGAACTTTTTTTTTTCAAAAACAAATTCTAACGATAAAATTTTGATGAAATTTTCGTTTGAATTATTGTAAGAATTCAAAATTTCAATAAATTTTTTTTATAAGAATTCAAAATTCTAATAAAAATATTTTGTTGAAATTCAACAATTTTCTTGTAGTGTCAAATTAAGGTATAACAAGCCCATAAATGTGATTACTCACAATTGGCTTGCGCTTTCTCTGCAATGGATCCATTCAGCCCGTTTTATAAAACCAAACCACCATCAATTAGTGGCAGCCCACACAAATAATTTTAACATTCTCCCACATGGGCAACACTAATTGAAGAATATTATTTTGAAAACGATTCTCAGGCTGATTACCAAGAATTTTATTGTGGCCACAATTTTAAAAATCCATGGGACAACAAGTCTATAGTGACCCAGTCCAATACAGACTATACAGTTGAAAATACCGAATCATGGCAGTAATTGCACCCTTCATTGATGCAAATCCGTGCATTGTCACAAACACTTTGAACAATATGGACATAAGCCAGTGATGTCATAGTGTGGCAGTGGAAATAGTACCATTATATGTGATCCAACTGTGCTACTTTCTATGTCGGTCCTCCACGATTTCTCTTTACAAACTGGCTCATTAACAAGATAGAGGAACCATTAATTGCCATCAAAGTATGCTGCATGTCTCAAAACCTCAACATGGTATCGATTATGAGACGTAATTCAACCAGTACTTAAGACTGACACAAAGTCTTGAGAACCCTAACAGTGATCAAGTTACTCATGACCATGTGTACTCGACATATTGATGGATTCATCTGCATCACAAAAGAATTCCAAAAGCATATTGCGGAAATTATTAGTCTCAATATAGTTCCACTTATAAAATGATGATACATTTCACAATTACAACAAAGGTACACAAAATAATAATTTACAAACAAAATAAAGGAAAATCAAAAGAAAGGGTAGAAAATTTAGCCAATTGCAGTTAGATACTTCTCTCTCTTAGACAATTGACATGGACTTACCCAACAGTCATCAACGAAAGCCTTCTACATAAATGGCAAAAACACCTTGATACCTGTCTAGCATTAAATTTATTCGGCCGAATCAGAGCTTAAAATTCTTTTGAGTACTTATTTGGTTGGATAGTATCTCTTCGCTCTGAGATGTCAGAATCACTTTACAACCTTTGTGACAATCCCCAAATGGGATTCCTAATTTGGCCAAATTAAGTGCCATCTCAATAATTTTTGGCTCCCTCTTTATTCGATCACATATCTAGCTCTACAATATTTTCATTACGTTTAGCTGAAAAATAAAATCTAATCTTAACTTCTTCACGTTGAAAGCTGAAACTTAACACGTTCGCTCAACTTTCGCATTTTCATTACACTTATCATCAAAACCACATGAAATAAGTTGTCCCTTTTAGCTCTCCTTGACACATTTTATAATAGACTGGCCAAAGGACTATCATTTTTATACCCATACACTCCGATCACATTGATATTATCATCTATTAATGCCTCCATTATCCCATTCAAGATTGACACTATTCTGGATTGGAAGAGCTCAAGCTGAGTGGAATTTATGTGCCTGGAAATCAGAATAAAGCCTCCTCCATGCCTGACTTCTGTGTCACTCTCATCCTCAGTCAAAACCTTGACATGGTTCTTAGGCTTGTCCATATATATATATATATAATTTCCCTGAAAGATATATATATGATGAATCCTTTCAATTTATGCATGTGACACAAACAAAACCAACGACTAATATATTACAATGTTTTTAAGTATATGTACTTCAGTGAAAAAATACAATTCGGGTGCAACGGATGGTATTGAATATGATCTTAGAACCCTTAAATCCCCAAAAAAAACATATTAGTCTCGGATTTTAAGATTTACTGTGCGTTTAGTCAAGGGTAATGAAGTAAATTTCTCCACAGTTGGTAATTTTTTATTATCTAATTAACAAAAAACATAGTCGGCATGCAAGGACTTTAGATTGTAAGATTGATAGGTAACAAACAAAATATATATAGAGTAAAATATTTTTTTTTGTCCTTGAATATATATATATAATATCAATGAAAGATATATGAATCCTTTTTAATTTATCCATGTGACACAAACAAAACCACCGACTAATATATTTCAATGTTTTTTAAGGATACGTACTTCAGTGATAAATACAAGGGTGCAACGGATGGTATATGAATATGATCTTAGAATCCTTAAACCCCAAAAAAACATATTTAGTCTCGGATTTTAAGATTGTCTGCGTTTAGTAGAGGGTAATGAGGTAAATTTTATTGGGGATATAATTTTATACGTACAAAAAATAATCATTTGACCAAAAAATAAATTAAAAAAAAAACACTCTAGGTAATCAGATAAAGTCTTTAGGTGCTTTTGTGAAATCAATGAGATTGGGACACTATAATGGGCGACTAAATCAACATGTGCCTAATACACTATATATAGTCATTTCTAATGAAGCTACATCTGAGCCAAGGGGCCAGGAGAGTATGGGACTCCAGAGGCAAAAATCCATGAATCTTTAACAGCTGCATCCTTAAGCTCATAGAACCTCTGAGGATAGAAATCGTTAGTTTCTGCTGCACTCAGCACTCTGACACCAGGCCATTTAACTCTCTTAGACGTGTCAGCACCAGGACCTTTGTTGTTGTGCTCAAAGTAGAAGCAAGTCTGATCGTAATTTGCTCCAGCCCATGGAAGAAATCCTTGAGGGTCAAAAAAGCCGTCAATCTGAGAATCAATGATGACAGTCTTTGCATATGGCTTCCATGGCCTTCCCAGATATGATCTTAGGTTGGGTGCCGTGGCGGCAAGATATTCTGGCTCCGCAGTGAACTGGCAACTCTGGAAAACTAACGCACTTTTTGAATTGATATCTTTTCTGCCACCTGCTGACACAACGCATTGTTGGTCAGGAGACGGTTTTCTCACTATGAGTTTGCAGTTCTGGAAAACTCCTTCTGCGTCACCAAAGACGAAGTCGATGGTGCCGGTAATGGTGCAGTCACGGTAGTATTGGCGTTGAGATTGGACGTAGAGGGTATCTTGGTAACCATCCATGGTGCAGTTGTAAATGACGCAGTTGTCTGCAGTTACACGAAGTGCAACGGCTTGGTGCTTCTCAGGTCCTGCTGTGTTCTCAAACCCAACGTTCTTGGCAGTGAAGAAAGCACCATTCACGCCTGCCAATTAATTATTAATTAGTCAGATGTCCTATATAGAGCAACACACCCTGAATAGAGAACAAAAAATAGTACAAATCCAAACAATCTAATTATATAAGATTCTAATTTCTATGATTAATCATATGTTATTTATAGCACAATGCACTCTGAAAAGAGATCAAAGAAGAGTACATAAATATAGCAGGATCCAACCGACTCCTGACGTTGATCTAATCATATAAGATTCTAATTTTTATGATTAGGACATGTTCCGTTAGATTTAAAGTAACTAGATCAAATATTCAATGCTAAATTAAAATGATTAGAAAATCAGGAGACTAATATTATTTTAATGACACATACATACCGAATGTTGCAGTGAAGTAAGTTTGCTGGCCATCTACATAGTTGAGGCTACCAGTGAACCTGGTCTTTGTGGGGCCATCTCCAATAATAGTGACATGGGTCATGGTTTTATCCACTTTCACCAACTCCTTATACAAACCAGCCTTGACGTAAATCACAAAAGGAACAGCATTATTTTTGGGGACAGTATTAAGAGCCTCAGTGAGTGTCTTAAAATTACCAGTCCCATCTTGAGCCACAATCGCATTAGGTTTAATCCCATCTGGACCAACCTGAAGGAGCCTTCTCTGCCCTTCAGTCACCCATGAAGGGAAACCATCTCCATCACCCGCCATAACTCTTTCTTGAGAAAGAGTCTTCCTGTTTATGCTTATATGGGAATTCTTGAGCATATCAGAGAACCCCGTAACCATAGCAAGAGCATTACTACTCATCTCCATGGATACATTCAATGCCTTGACCATTGTTTCCCCAGCTTCAGTGTTTGTATTCTCAAACCCATCCAAACATGTTTGTTGGTGTGTGATTGTAGCTCCAAGCCAAACCTTGAGATCATAAGCATACTCATCAAACTTGCTCAATTCAAAAGCATCCAACTTGGCAATTGACTGGTAAAATTTGTCCACGGCGAAGTCCATGACTTCCTTGCAGATATCCATGGCTTGTTTGGTCATGTTGTCCCTGGCAATTTCTTTATAGAGTGTGGAGTTGTTTATGATGATTTCGAGCTCCTCAATGGTGGCATTAAAACTAGCTTTCAGGAGGTCTTTGTGGTCAGAGGTTTCATTAGCGGCCTTGGAGAGGGTCTTCTTGCAGGTTTCTTTGTAATTTGTTGGTTGGCAAAGCATCTCAACGTTCTTTTGAGAGCTTGAGATCTGGCTGTTACCTGCACCTTCATTGCCATGCTCTGCTTTCTTGTCGCCACCTTTGTTGTTTAGAGTAATGGCAATAGCAGCTACCATTGCCACAAGGAGGATGGAAGAGACGCCAAGAATGGCGAACTTCTTCTTGCGATCTTGCCCACCATGGTTTCCTGCCATCAATTAATTAATCGCTATATGAGAATGATACTTCTTTGTTTTGGATGCCCTGAGGCTTACTTCAAAGGCTGCCTTGGGGGTATAAATACAAAAAGAGTTCCTCTAAAATCACTTCTCTTGTGAAATTTTAGTTCAGAATCCCCCATGGAACAGATTGTTTTTGTTATATTTAGGACCTCCTATTCTTAAACTTAGTTGGAATCTAAATAAAAATATTAGCTAATTTTGGTTTATTAACAGCTTAGAATAGCTCTTGGAACCAGTACAAAAATCAAAACGTGTAACAATTGGAGGTTGACTTTGGGATTGAGATCTTTTCTTGACGGGGATGAGCTTTCCTTACCTCTTTTTGTGTGTGTGTGGTGTGTGTGTGTGTGGGGTGGGGTGGTTGGTGGAGTTAAGTTGTGTAGATACATTCAACCAGAGCTTCTAAGCTGTAATTAATGGTATATATGGTGAAAGTGAAAATGATAGAAAAGACGGGGAATGAGAGAAATTTGACAATGTGTAAATATAGGAAATGAGTGAAAATTGATAATGCTTATAGATATGAAACATGCTTTGATAAATCATTATTGGTTTTCATTACTTTTATTTTTTCCTCATTTTCTTTCTTACTGAGTACCAAAAGCACACCATAAACGCTTTTAAAGAGATGCCCCAATAGTTGAAAATCAAGTGAATGAGACTACCTACTATTGGTCAACTTCTAGCAGATTAAAAGAAAAACACATCATAAATGTGCACAAAAGATATATATAATTGTGATAAGCTAGATTCCAGATTTTTTTTGAGACATTGTTCTAAATTTAAACTCCAATGGAATACATTATTTATTTAGTCTTGGTGATGAATCACATAATGATTTAGGGTGTGCTTGTTAGAGCTTGACATACAAATCATTTACACTTTCGTGATATACAAAAATGAGAGAGCCTGAAAAGTAACATACACATTATTCTCACTTTTCATCCGAGTAAAAATTAAAACTTTTCCCATTTGCTATAACTCTTTTTTTTTTTTTTTTTACTATTCCAACCAAGCAAACCCTTGGGTTTGTTTGGGAGTTGAAAGGGAAAGGAAAGGGAAGGATACAAGAGAAAAGGAAGGGAATGAGAGGGATTTTCCTCTTCCATGTTTGGATGATTAGAATGAGCAAAATGAAAGGAAAAGAAAAGAAAGAAATAAAAATTTATAATTTTACAAATTTACCCTTTTTTATTTATAAAGTAAATATATTTAATATAAGATTTAATAATGTTATCTAAATAGTGTTTGAAAAATAATTTGAAGAAATAAATAGAGGTATAATAATAAATTACTCATCTTTCCTCTCCAAATCCCCCAAATTGAAGGAACATAAAAGTGAAGGCAAAAAAAGAATATAAGGGTTTAAGATTATCCCTTGGTTTCTTTTTATTTTTTAATCTTGAACTCTCAAACAAAGTGATTTACACATTTACTCTTTTTCTTTTCTCTCATTTTCCTAAATTTTAACTCCAAAACAAACTCTAAATGTTAAGGGACAATAATCCTCTCAATGTAATAGGAACAGCTTTGCTGTGGTAAAGCCTAGTCCCGTAAAAACTAGGAGAAATTCTTGTAATAGGCCGAGTCTAGACATAGGATCCATGAATCCTACTAATACTTATATCGCCCATGTAAAATCCACAACTCATGTGAGTAAGAGGTTTATGAATCCATGATCCATGCAAGAATTTTCGAGGAGCTAGAGGGGATTGGTTTGATTACGGACTTTTGTGGTAACCAAGTTAATGCATATATAATCCCTTTCACCATAGAAAACAGAGACTATTATGGGGCCTTACAATACACAACCTAAATGTAGTGTTTGGTATATGGAATATTTTGACATTTAAGGAAAAGTGAGGCTTGAAATATTTCTTTTTCATGTTTGGTATAAGAGTTGAAAATCTATGTCTGGTGTCGCAACGTCCCTTTTGGGGCCCAATGTGGAGTGGCATGACCCCCAATGAGAAAAATAAAAAATAAGATCCATGATACGATATGCAATAAATGCAAGAGAATGAAGTTGCCACAAATCGTTTTATTTCATTTTAAACAAATGGAATAGTATGATTAGATACCTAAACAATTTGGTATACATTTTTAGAGTTTGAATTTGGGGGTTGATTACGTGTATAGAATATATTAGTAACCTACAACGTCCGTTCTTAGAACAGTTATTTATTTAATCATTTATTATCTTGTTTTTTTAATTAGAATCCTTTATTATCTTTTTAAATGAATTAAATTGGTCATTATATTATGTTTTCAAATAAATTAATGTTTTTTTAGTTAGGCCCCACCAGCGCCTCTAGCGAAACTTAAAAAGATGTCTCAAGATTATTGGGTAGAGATAGTTATTGTTATTACAATCTTCCCCTAATCTATTTTGTCATAGGTAGTTTTTATCATTTTATTAACTAAGTGATTTTGAAAATGCGTGAAAATGTAATTTATTATGCCTGTTAAAAGTAGTTTAAGAAAAATAAATTAATGATTTGCGGCAAAAGACTTTTATTGGAGGTCTTTCTTTAGGTCTATTAGCGCTTTTGGAAAGACTAAAACGACACTCCTTACCTCCGAAATGTTAAGGAGTCGCTCATCACAACTACTTTTGACTATTCCTTTGTCAGTACTTTTGACCCGCCAGTGCTCTAGCAAAACTAAAGAGATTCCTTTACCTCTAGAATGTCAAAACATCGTTATGATTATGATTAATTTTGATTAATTATTCACTCATCGGTAATCTTATTCTAGCATTAAGTAAAAATAATGATAAAATGGTAAAGAGATAGAATAAAATATAATAAATAAATGACAAAGATGCAATGATTAAAATTTTGGAATAAAAGTGATATTGAAAATTTCAATAGCTACATTAACGCTTCTGGCATAACCAAAAAATTGTCCCTTACCTTAGAAAAGTTACAAAAAATAAAAATTGTCAACACAATTATTCTCTAACTTAGTCAATCGTCGAGGCTTTAATTTATTTACAAAGAGAAGTAAGTACAATATTAAAGGCATAAAGCTAAATAAATACAAAAATGTGCTAAAATATAGATGACCCAACCCAAAAGAGTCCAGCCTAATAAACTAATGTAGTAGTAGAAGAAAAACAAATTATAAAGAAACAAAGGCCCAGACCGAATTAGCAAGAGGAAGAAAGAAATAAAAAGAAGGTGGACTAGTCCAAATTGGACCAGGCCCAGAATTCATTAGTAAAATAAAATAAAAAACATAAAAAACAACTAATTTAACCCCAAAGGATTTAATCAACTATAAGCTCGGCCCAACAAACAAATAAAACACATTAGAGCATGAATTCTAATTTAACCCAATTAATCACTAGAATAACATCAAAGATATAAAAATAAAAGTAGTATATGAAATATAGGCCCAAATCAAAATAGGAAAGAAACTAACACCCAAATCTAAAACGTTGGGTTTGATCCAACAAAAAATAAAACCCAGTACCCTTCCTAAGCCCAAACAAATCAACTAAACAAAATCATAAAATAAGAAATAGCTTCAGCCTAATAAAATAATTAAAAGAAAAGAAGAAGAAAAAAAAGCATAACTTATGAACCAGAAGAAATGCAAGAAGGGAACCTTCCCTTCTTCACCTCACCTCCTAGGTCCAGAGGAAGAATCTAGTCACTCCTCATCTAGGCAGCTAGTCCTAAGGTGAAAACTTCACTTTCTCTCTATTTTTTATTTTACTTGGTCTCTATTTCCCTCTGAACTCGGTTTTCCTCTTTGCTTCTCTCTCTAGAAAGGGAAGAAATTAGGGAACCAGCGGTGCCAACCTCCCTTCCTCACTCCCATTTTGGCTCTTTCTATCTAATTTTATGAATGAACCTAGAAGAAATTCTATTCTAGGTTTTACTCTCTTTTTTACTGAAAATGATGGACTTGGGGATGGGCTTGGTGGAACCACCGCCACTAGGGAGCCACCTTGCCTCCGACTTGATTTTAGTTGGCAAAGGGAATTGGTTATTTCTCTCTCTGGTGTCTCTATTAAAAGAAGTTTTGGGTTTTTGCTTTTCTAAGAAAGGAGTGGGAACGGGAATCGGGTGGAGCCACCACCACCCCTCCCTTGCTCGGAAACAAAATGGAGAAGAAAAATGTGGCTTTGATGTGTGCTATGTGTAGTGTAAGATTAACAAGAAAATAAAAAATTTAGCAAGGAAAAAAAAAAGTAATGGGATGGTGTTGATAATTGAGATGCTTTCTACATTCTCTTCTCCTCTCAAATTTTCAGAACTTCTCTTATGTGTGTATTTTTGTTCTTTTGATGCGTTTCTCTCTAGGTGGGAGTTATTGTGGTTTTTCCTGAGTGTATAGGTATTTATAGGCCAAACATCACTAGATATTTTGGTTAAATTCCTGCAAAATGCACTTATATTTTTGATTGATTTTGGCAGCATTGAGGACAAGGGTGGGAGCAGAGGTGAAACGATGGGAGGCATAGTGAGGAGTGGATGAAAGAGTGAGAAGCAACAGAGGCGTAGCTGTTGCAGTTACTGCTACTTTGCTTTTTTTCTTTTTTGTCTTTTTTCATTTTGTATTTGCAAGTTATTTGAAAAAAAAAAATATATATGCTGAAGAAGAACAAAAATTCTTCAGAGACATTATTCATTAATTATGAATATTTTTTTTTTGGATACTTTTGATTTTATGGTTTTGGAGCAATAAAAAAAATTGGCCCAAAGGCCTAATGCAAAGAAGAATGCGTGGGTAACCCAAACTAGCTAAGGGAACTAACCTTGCATGAAGTAGGTATAAATTTGGGTATCTTGACTCGGGAACTTGAGATTTTTAGGAATAGATTTTAGTCTCTATTTCTATCAAAATAATCTCACTTAGAGAGATGGAAATGTTGAATTCTTAAAATTGTGGAATGTTGGGCCATTGTAGGTGGCAGTTGCCAACCACTGTCCGCCAGCCACATTCCGAGTAATATCAAGTGCGTACGAGAATGTAACACTCCCAACAATATAGGTGAAAATGTAATATTCTCAAAAATAAAAATTCAAAACTTGAATTACACACTATCAAACAGTTGATGTTGTTGCTTCATAACAGTGAGGGAGCTTATTTTGAACGCACTTGTCTTCTCGGTGTGGATTTGGTTCATCTCCACTTTTAGTAGTATACATTATGGTATTGGGACTTTCTAAAATGTGCTTGAGTGGTAGTAGGCTGGATTCTACAAGAGCGGATATACATGTGTGGAAAATCAGGCACAATTAGGGATAAGTTATAATAAACGAATAGCTTCTTTGAAGGAGATTCAGGCTTCGTTTGGATAAACAACTTATTTAAACTCCTATTATATAAGAAGATCTTATGTAACAAGCTCTACTAAAATAAGTTCCTTTTAAAATAAGCTTATTTGCATTTGGATATATTGTTTGATAAGTACTTTTGTAGTAATTCCATGTGTTTGGATATATAATTGTACAAGGACTATTAAATCTAAACTTTACTAAAACGGGCATTAACACACAAGAATAATAAAAATTTACTTAAAACTAGTTGTAGGATAATGCCCACCGAAAAAATGGAGAGTATAAACTCTCAAGCTCATGAATTCAAATTGAAGCTTCCGTATGGCATAAATTGGGAAAAGAAGAAAACTAAAACACAATTAATTAGCTACTCCTGCGTTATTAGTTTCTAGAATATTGAGATCTAAAACCTAGGCAACACAATATATCAAATGCAAAAGAAATCTCTAAGAAAGCAAGCATATCTCTTCAGTATTCATTCCAAGACAAATCAACTCATTATCTAAACAAATCCAGTAAACCCACATGAAAATTTGAATCTACAACTCATTATCTCTCTTCATGAAATAGGAAAATTAATGGCCAAAAGACTAGACTGTGGCAAACGATGGGACAAATGGAGCCAAAACCACCTGGAGACAAGAATGATATAACAAATTTGCATAATAGTTATGCAGATAGCAATGGGCTCCAGAAGATAAGTGGCAAGGATTGGAATTTTGGTTTCCAATTGAGGGCTATATTATCCAGAAAAATAAAAGAAACAGTTATGCATAAAAGGGCCACAGAATCAATAAATCATAATTTTCAAGGAACAAAATCAAAGGGTTTAATGAAGTTCTGCTAATGGGTTGTCTTCGACCCTTTGACGATGATGTGATGAAGGGGCTTGACTCGCTGATCTAATCCTTGAGCCGTTGATTACGACGGAGATGGGTGGTTCAGTCTATGGTGGCAGATCCCCACTCCATCTGAGCTTCAAATATATGTTGGTCTAAACTTTAGGATTCTATGGATTAGGATTCTATAGTCATTTTCCATTCTCCCCCTTTCATTTATCTTTATGTTTATTCTCTGTTACCCAGATCATTGTCTTTCTGTCTTTCAAACAGGCCTTCAATCCTTTTTTTTTTTTTTTGTGGTTCATGAATTGAAGGGATCTAAAATTCTTATTGATATTGAAGAAAAAGGAAAATCATGTGAGTCGGCGCCTATTTAAGCAAAATGACTAGAATAATGTCAAATAAAAAAATTACTAGAATAAGTTATTGTTTAAACTATATATAATTTTTTTTTTCAATATTTCAATTTTGAAGTATCGAATAAAATAAGACACACTATTTTAGATATAATATTTTTTTTAAAAGATTCACTACATCAAAGTAACTATTGATACCCAATTTTGTCCTGGTCAACTTATAAAGAACAAATACAAAAAATAAAATGTTTGAAATAATTACAATAATAATAATTTAAAGAATACAAAAAATTATTATTATTAAAAATGAATAATATAAAAATAAAAATAAAAAACAAAGAAGACATAATGACTCTTGGAGGCAACACGCAAGGCAGCAACCCAAGTTATGTGAAATGTTGTTCCCACTCCGGTCACTCCTCCCAGCCATGCCCCTGCCAACTTGAAAGCAGGAAATCATCAATTCACATCAGTGCAACTTGCACCATTCTTCAGTTATAAAAAGAAACACAAGCAATGAACCAAAGGGGGGTCGAAGACAGAGGTAGAGGGAAAACAAAAAGAAAATCTGAAGCAAATAGAGTAAATTCTAAAATTTTGAAAGCAAAGAAATAGGGAATGAAATATCAACAAGAGGGAACACATAAAAGAAACTCCAAATTCCATCAGTTCAGGTACCAATAATTATCTCATTTTTCTGCTAAATGTTCATTTTATTGCATTACATACAACAAATTAGCAATTCTATTTTTCATAAATTAAGAAAACCCCATTCCCATTCCCTATATTTTTCAGCAAAAAAAGAAAAGAAAAGAAAAACAATTTAGAGAGAGAAGCTCCCTTTTAAGAGAAAGAGACCGAATTAGGGAAGAGAAGCCAAAAATTAATTCCACCCCTAAACCAATCATTTTCCAGCAAGAGGGAAACCCAAGGTGAAGAGAAGCCCCAAGTAGAGAGAGGAATCCCCTTTTAGAGAGAGATATAGAACCTAATGGGAGAAATAGAGAGAGAAATAGAGAAATTTTGAGAGAAATGATAAAGTGGAGAGAAAAACCCTTACTTGGGCACACTGGTCGGTGGGTTAGAACCAAATTTTGAACCCCCAAAGCCAAGAGGTGAGGTGCTGCGTTTTCCCCCTTCTTCCCCGTCTCTCCTCTCTATTTCTTCTCGTATGTCTATTTTGGTCTTGCTTCTAATTTCTTTCTTTTTAAAGTTCTTTGACTAAGTCCTCTTTTTTAGTGTATATGTGGACCTTTTATTGTTAATGGCATGGTTATGTTTTGTTATGGCCAAATGGTCATTTGTATTTTCTTTATTTAGGCTTTTTTTGTTTATTTGATTTGGTTTGTTTATTTCGTTTTGTTTTGGGTTTTATTTTTTGATTTGTTTCTTTTGGGCTTGTTTTGTGTTTATTTGTCTCGTGGGCCTCTTTATTTGCTGATTTAGTGGGCCTTTATGTTTGCTGAATTAGTGTTTTATTTTTTGAGTTGTTATTTTGTGTAGTTTATACTTCATGGGCCTCTGTGTATGCTGATTTAGTGGCCTCTTTGTTTGCTGATTTGGGTTGTTACTTTGGGTCCAAAATTCGTGGGCCTCCTATTTTGTTGGTTTTAGCTTTGTTTCCTTGGATATTGCTATTTTTGATTTGAGGTTAAGTTGATTGCGCCGAATTTAGGTCTAAAATTTGTGGGCCTCTTTATTTTGCTGATTTGGGTGTGTTAGTTTTTGGTTATTAATTTATTTGGACTTGTCCATTTTACATACTACTTTTATTTTCATTTCTTTGATATTGTTCTAGTAATTAATTTGGCTAAAATAGAATTGGCCCAAATATGTTTATTTATTTGTTTTAGATCATTTTAATTAATTAATTTATTTTATAATTTTTTATTTATTCTTTACTTATTGCTATTATTACCCTTTATCTTAGGGGTTTTTGTTTCTTTTTATTTTTATGTTTTATGCAATTCATGTTATACTTAATTATCTTTGTTGTAAATAAAATTAAGCCCGACGACGGATTTAAATTAGGGAATAATTATGTCGACAATTTTTTTTAATGTTCCTGAGGTGGGAGATAAATTTCTTGGTTATGCCAGAGGTACTAGTGTGACCAATAAAATTCTCAATATCATTTTTTATCTTTTTAATTACTACATTTATGGCATTTATTTGTTACATTATAATTCATCTCATTACATCTTAACATTATTTTTAATCATGTTAGAAAAAGATTACTGACAAAGGAATAATTGAAATTAGTCATGATAATGACAAGGTTTCGATATTCCGAACGTAAAGGGATGTCTCTAGTTTCGGCCAAAGGTACTAGCAGGGCTTGAGGTCAATCCTTGATAAAAAAGAAATTCGGTGCATAATTTCCAAGCAAACATTTGCTAAGTATAATATTTCAACTTTAATTATCTTAATGTGGGTTAAAAGGCACCTGTCATAACGTACCCAAATGTCGCTATAACGCGAATGACTAAAAAAAGATTTAGTTTTCGAAATGAAAACTCTAGAGTCGCCACCAATTGTATTAAAAATAGGGAAAAAATTGGAAAAACCCTTTAATTTTTTTAAAAAATATGTCTGCGAACCAGAGGGGGTTCGGGAGTCTAATTGTGTATAGGGAAGGTGTTAGGCACCCTATAACACCCGTCTAAACGACGATTACCTAAAATTAATTGTGTAAATTAAATTATAGCCTAATTATATTTATTTTATCCCTAAAAGAAAAATAGGTGATTATTCACAATGGGACTTGATTCGTCACCCTCGAATGCCTACGTACCCTAATTAGGGATCAAAGTCCACGTAGTTCGTAATGATTCAAAAGAAATTTTTATTTTTCGAAACTGAAATTAAAAGGGATTTAAAATTTTCAAATTAAAATTATGCTATGAATGAAACTAATCGCGTTCTAATCCTTCCACTTTGTTCCCATGCTTCTCAGTTCCCAAAGTGACGCTTATCCTTACCTCGGACAGATAGGAGAGCCACCCCAATGGGGGTAAGTCGCTCCTATCACTCCCTTGATAAGTAAGGGGCCTATGGATACTATTCACACAATTTAAACTAAACTATATAAAAATGCATGACATATGATTTTTCTCCTAATTTTTATTTCAATTAACCTATTTGAATAAAGGAAAAATAAAATCAAATAAATAAAACATCATAACTAAACCACTCAAAATAATCTAAACCAAGAGAAACAAAAACCTAATCTTGGTAAATAAAGAAATCAAATGAAACACACAAATGGGTTAGCCCAATTAGGTTTTGATCCATTAACAACCCAAATAAGACTAAAGCAATAAGTGATTTGCCCATCAGCTTAATGACCCAAATGAAAAAAAACACATAAAATTTAAGCTCAGCAACAACAAATAAAATACATTAAAGCCCAAATCCAAATTTGATTCAAATAATTCCTAGAATAACATTAAGGAAATAAAAGTGCAAATAATGCATGAAATAAATAGACCTAAATTAGGAAAAGAAAAAAAAAAAAACAAGAACCAACACTTAAGCTAAAACATTAGGTCTAACCAAACAAAAAATAAAACCCAACATCTCTTTTAAACCCAAATGAATTAATTAAACAAATCATAAAATGAAACCAACAAAAATAAGGCCCAGCACCTCTTTTAAACCCAAATGATTTAACTAAACAAATCATAAAATGAGAAAAACTTTAGCCTGATAAAAAGCAAGAAGAAATGTAGCAATGGGAACTTGCTTTCTCCACCTCACCTTGGATGTCCAGAGGGAGACTCCGATCACTCCTCATCTAGGCAGCATGTTCTAAAAGAACTTCATTTTCTCTCTATTTTTGATTTCACTTGATTTCTGTTCCCTCTGAACTTGATTTTCCTCTTTGTTTTCTCTCTCTAAACCTTGCTTCTCTCTCTCTAATGCTTCTCTGAAAATTGATTCCAGGAAATACCACCACTAGTGGCGCTACCTTGTCTTACCTCTCACCAATGGCTTTATTAAAAAAGGAATAATACTATAAGGATGCAGCAAAAGAATCTTTACTGATTGTACCTGCGAGGTGTTCTCTATGATGTGTGATTTCTTCTTCTTCAAAGTATGAGTTTATTCAATGATTTACTCTCCGTAATGCTCTATGCCGCTGGTGCTCTTTCTTTTCTTTCTATGCTCTCCCTTTTCTATTTGGCTCTTGCTCTTCCGGTCTCTCTATTCTGCTCTGTATTCCTTTCTTGGGTCTCTATTTTTCGTCTATCTCTCTCTCTCTCTCTATGTTGCTCTTTCTCTTCTTGTGTCTCTATTTTCTGGTGCTGTTCTATTGCTCTATCTCTGCTGCTCCTTCTGCTTGCTTTCTCTGTGCTCCCTTTTTTAGTTATGCCTTTCTCTCTTAAACTCCATTGCTGCAAAACTAAGACAAAGTGAAAACCAGAAATAGCTACTGCTGTACCTCACTTTAATCTTATGAAAGTGACTATCTGTTTTTGCACTGTTGTTGCTAGTTTCTTTCTGTTGCTGTTCTCTTCTCCATGCTCTGTTCTGCTGTGTGTTTCTTTCTTCTGCTATATACCTTCTAGTGCTACTTGTTGTCTCTCATTTCGATTATTGCCTCTTGCTTTTATGCTCCTCCCTTTGCACCCACGTCTATCTTCTGTCACATCTAACAGCTGCTCCATCTCCCTATCTCACGTCTCCCTCTCACTCACGTATCTTCTCTAACTGTCTTTTATAAAAAACTGAAACCCATGCACGTGACCCATGTCTCTCTCTTTTATTTTTTTTATCTTATTATTATTTTTGGTTTAACCGGATGGAATATGGTGTCCACAGTTTGTGCCTCTTTACATGTTTCTTATTAGAATGACATGTGAAGCTTTCACTTATCGCATTTTTCACATAGGGAACATGTAAAGATAAAAGACACATATTTCATCCGGTACTCAGGGCAGAGGTTGAAATGTCAAAACAAAATGACATAAAGCACAATGATGAAAATATAGTGAGAAGAAAGTGTAATTACGAGAAATAAAAATGACATGAAATCATAATGGCACAAAATATAATAGCGAGAAAATTAATGACACGAAATGTAATGACATGAAAATTAATAACATGAAATGTAATGNTTATTATTTTTGGTTTAACCGGATGGAATATGGTGTCCACAGTTTGTGCCTCTTTACATGTTTCTTATTAGAATGACATGTGAAGCTTTCACTTATCGCATTTTTCACATAGGGAACATGTAAAGATAAAAGACACATATTTCATCCGGTACTCAGGGCAGAGGTTGAAATGTCAAAACAAAATGACGTAAAGCACAATGATGAAAATATAGTGAGATGAAAGTGTAATTACGAGAAATAAAAATGACATGAAATCATAATGGCACAAAATATAATAGCGAGAAAATTAATGACACGAAATGTAATGACATGAAAATTAATAACATGAAATGTAATGACTTAAAAATCAATGGCATAAAATGTAACGGCGAGAAAATTAAGGAAATGTAATTACTCAAAAATCAATGACATAAAATGTAATGGCAGAAAAATTAATGGCATGAAAATGTAAAGGCAAGAAAATTAATGGCATGAAATGTAATGGCATGAAATATAATTACTAAAGAGTCAATAGCCTAAAATGTAATGGCTGAAAAATTAATGGCATAAAATGTAACGGCGAGAAATGTAATAGCCTGAAATATAATTATTGAGAAATCCATGACATAAAATGTAATGCGAGAAAATTAATGGGATAAAATGTAATTATCAAGAAATCAATGGCATAAAATGTAATGACATGAAATATTGTAGCAGAACAAATTAATAACATGAAATGTGATTACTGAAAAATCAATAGCATAAAATATAGTGGCAGAAAAATTGACGGCACGAAATATAATGGTAGAAAAATTAATAACATGAAATATAATTTCTGAAAAATCAATGGTGAAAAATGTAATGACAGAAAAATTAATGGCATAAAATATAATTATAAAAAAAAATTAATTGTAAGAAAATTAATGGCACAAAATGTAATGGCATAAAATATCAATGACACGAAATGTAATGGCGAAAAAAAAAATTAATGGCACAACAGGTAATGGTAGATAAATTAATGACATGAAATGTAATGGAAAAAATTAATTGCTGGAAAGTGTAAGAAAAGTACCACATGACACTAAGATGAGTCATCTTGCAAAGAAAGTGGTTCAATCAAAACTTACTCTTTCAAAAGTCGAATAATTCATGCGTATCTTTTCTCTTTAGAAACTAAACTTTTGTCTCTGTCAGATAATTTTTCTTTATTCCCCAAATGATGAGATTGCGCTTTCCATTTATCAATCTCTTTTTAAAGGTTCTTTCTTTTATTTACCATTAAAGAAGACTCTTAGCAGATCTTGAGCTTTGCTTTGATTTAGAAGATATCATTCTGAAGTTTGAAAAGAACATGTCAATGTGACCTACTTTAAGGAAATAAATGAATATGCCATATAAATAATCCACTCACATTTTATTCAAGATTATAACTCAATAATTTATCATGGAGAATATGCACAACTGAAAGAAGTAAATTCAATGAATTAACCTCTTTTATTTAAATCAAGAAGGGAAGTGTACGAGTATCACAGGATTGAAAACTCAAAGAAATGCTCATCAGAATAAAAATTTGCCCCAGTATGGGGTCTTGGTGAAATTGGACTTGCTCTACCAAGTAGATGCCTACGTATCCTCGAAGAGGAATCAAAGCCCACGTAGTTCGAGATGAAAGATTCAGAAGTCACATAGAACGAACAATTTTGCCCTAGTTGTAGCTCTGTGATGTCCAACTTTATTGATTCTCATATTGCCTTGGATCGGACTTCTACTTGACTAAGACGCCGTTTATCTTTCTGATGTTGAAATGCATAACTCTTGCTTTCTTATATGCTGAGTTTCCTCCCTTATCTCAAACAACGTTTTTCATTCTCGGCCCATTCTTTCATTATTACACAAACACTCTTGTAGGCTCAAACTCGCATCTAGATTGCCTTTTCAAGTTTTCAATCTAGTAAATTTAACTTGCATGCCCTAATTTTTGCCTAAATTGCCTTTTTAGGTTTTCAATCTAGCGGGCTTTTTTTTTTTTTTTTTTTTTTTTTTTTTTTTTTAACGAGTAATATTTTCTGACTGCATCAGAATTTATCGGCTTAGCCAACTCTTTCCCTTCCATATCTGTGAGAATCAAAGCACCACCGAAGAATGCTTGTTTGACAATGTATGGGCCTTGATAAGTTAGGGCCCATTTTCCCTGTGCATCTTCTTGATGAGACAAGATTTTTTTCAACACTAGATCTCCCGGTTGAAACTCTCGAAGTCGAACCTTTTTGTTGAATGCTCTGGCCATTCTTTGTTGATATAACTGTCCATGAAAAATTGCAACTAATCTTTTCTCCTCAATCATACTCAGTTGCTCATATCTGACCCGTGCCCATTCTGATTCTTCTAGATCAGTTTCCATCAAGACTCTGAGAGAGGGGATCTCTACTTCTATAGGAGTAACAACTTCCATACCATATACCAGAGAATACGGCGTTGCCCCAGTTGACAATCGAATCGCTATACGGTAAGCATGCAAAGCATAGGGAAGCATTTCATGCCAATCTTTGTAGGTCACAACCATTTTTTCCACTATCTTCTTGATATTTTTGTTTGCAGCTTCTACTGCTCCATTCATCTGAGTCTATATGGCGAAGAATTATGATGCTTGATTGCGAACTATGTGCACAACTTTTGTATATCCGTGCCATTCAAATTCAAACTGTTATCAGTGATGATTTTCTCTGGCTGCCCATATCGACAAATGATATTCGTCTTCAAAAATCTGGCAACTATCTTTTGAGTCACTTTCGCATAAGAAACAGCCTCTACCCATTTTGTGAAATAATCAATTGCTATTAGAATGAAACGGTGTCCATTGGATGCTTTCAGATTGATTGGACCGATGACATCAATTCTCCACATAGAAAATGGCCATGGGGTTGTCATACTGTGCAACATGGACGATGGTACTTTAGTGCGATCAGCATAAATTTGACACTTGTGACACTTTCTAACATAACTGATGCAATCTCTTTCCATTGTTGTCCAGTAATAACCCACTCTTCGAATTTTTTGAGTCATCATATGACTGTTTGCATGAGTAGCGCATATTCCTTCATAAATATCACTCAAAATGCGATTAGCCTCCTTAGCATCCACACATCGTAAAAGTGCTCCGTCATGACTTCTTTTGTACAAAATCTTTCCACTCAGAAAGAATCCCAATGCTAGACGTTTGATAGTCTTCCTATCATTTTCATTAGCGCCAACTGGATATTCTCTAGACTTAATATATTACAGGGTATCATAGTACCAAGGGTGACCATCCGATTCTTCTTCCACATTAGAGCAATAAACTGGTTCTTCCTCTGACTTCATCTGTATTGGTTGCACCATTACTCCACAATCAAGTTTAGTCATTACTGCTAGTGTAGCCAAAGCATCTGCAAATTGATTCTTGTCACGAGATAAATGAGAAAATGTGATGTTTTCAAATTTCTTGATTAACCGAGTCAAATATTTCTGATACGGAACCAATTTTGAATCTTTGGTTTGCCATTTTCCAGTCACCTGATAGATGATGAGAGCAAAGTCTCCAAAAACATCCAAAGTATCAACTTTTAGATCCAAAGCTGCTTGTAGACCTCTTACACATGCTTCATATTCCACCATGTTATTAGTGCAATCAAAATCCAATTTAATGGCTATAGGGAATTGTTTTCCTTTCGGTGACATTATCACGGCTCCTATTCCTTGCCCGTGCACATTTGCAGCACCATCAAAGTACATCTTCCACCTTACTTCTTCTTTTTCATCCTCTTTTTCGACCACGAGAATGTCTTCATCAGGAAACTTAAATCTCATGGGTTGGTAATCGTCTATAGGATTTTCAGCTAAGTAATCAGCAATTACACTTCCTTTGACAACCTTCTTTGTCACGTACACCACATCGTATTCTGAAAGGACAATTTTCCACTTAGCTAGTCTTCCTGAGAGATAGGGCTTTTCAAAAATGAACTTGATGGGATCCATACGAGAGATGAGCCATGTAGTATGGTATAACATGTATTGTCGGAGTCTACTAGCCACCCAAACTAACGCACAACACGTTTTTTCTACCATCGCGTATCTCGTCTCGTAATCAGTGAACTTCTTGCTCAAGTAATAGATGGCCCTTTTTTTTTCCCCTTCATCATGTTGTCTTAATACACTCCCCATTGATTCTTGAAGCACAGTCAAATACAGAATGAGAGGCTTTCTAGGTGTCAGAGGTACAAGCACTGGTGGGTTAAGCAAATACTCCTTGATTCTATCAAAAACTTCTTGACACTTTTCGTCCCACTCTCCAAGATTATTCTTCCTCAGCAATTTGAAGATGGGTTCACAAGTGTGAGTAAGATTTGAAATGAATCTGGCTATGTAATTAAGCTTCCCTAAGAAACTCCGAACTTCTTTTTCTGATCTTGGGGATGACATCTCTCGAATTGCTCAAACTTTATCTGGATCTACTTCAATTCCTTTCTCGCTAACGATAAACCCTAACAACTTACCAGAAGTCGCACCGAAAGTGTATTTGTTTGGGTTCAATCTTGCTTGTATTTTCTTAGCCTCTCGAACAATTTTCGAAACAAATTCACATGGCTTTCTCCTNGATTATTCTTCCTCAGCAATTTGAAGATGGGTTCACAAGTGTGAGTAAGATTTGAAATGAATCTGGCTATGTAATTAAGCTTCCCTAAGAAACTCCGAACTTCTTTTTCTGATCTTGGGGATGACATCTCTCGAATTGCTCGAACTTTATCTAGATCTACTTCAATTCCTTTCTCGCTAACGATAAACCCTAACAACTTACCAGAAGTCGCACCGAAAGTGCATTTGTTTGGGTTCAATCTTAGCTTGTATTTTCTTAGCATCTCGAACAATTTTCGAAACAAATTCACATGGCTTTCTCCTTGTTTTGACTTCGCCACCATATCATCTACATAAACCTCGATTTCTTTGTGTATCATGTCATAAAAAAGTGTGACCATGGCCCTCTGATAGGTAGCTCCTGCATTCTTCAACCCAAATGACATTACCCTAACAATAGGTACCCCAATGTGTGATGAACGTAGTCTTCTCTTTATCTTTATCAGCCATTGGAATCTGATTGTACCCCGAATACCCATCCATGAAAGAATACCGGTGATTTTTGGCTGTGCTGTCCACAATCACATCTATGTGTGGCAAAGGAAAATCATCTTTCGGATTGGCTCTATTCAGATCCCGGAAATCCATGCACATTCTTACTCGACCATCCTTTTTAGGCACTGGAACTATATTGGCAACCCATTCCAAATAAGTGAATACTTCTAAGAAACCAGCCTCAATCTGCTTGATCACCTCTTCTTTTATCTTGTTAGACATTTCAGGCCTCTATCTTCTTAACTTTTGCTTGACTGGTTTGCAATCTGAATATAACGGAATTTTGTGAGGCATGTCTTGGTAAGACCAAGCAAACATGTCACTATACTCTTTGAAAAGAACAATCATTTCCTCTTTTTCCGGGTTATCGACAATCTTCAATTCTCTTTTCTCATCTTTTGTACCCAGGTTTATGATCTGAATTTCTTCATTATGAGGAAGTATCGCTTTTTCAGCCGACTCAATCATTTTCTCAAATTTACCATAAAGATCTAAATCTTCATCAGAGCTGTAATCGTCTTCACCCAATGCAATATGAGAATCAAGTATTGGAGACACATGAGCTTCTACTTAAGACATTAAATCTATATTAGCAAGACTCCTGAGAATAAGTTAGAACATAACAAGAATTAAGATGAATAAACAGATGGGAAGTGGTGATGAGTTGCCGAGGCTCCTCAAATTAATTAAAGTTTAAGGTCAATTACCTAAGCTACTTGTAGCATAAGGCAGCCTTAAGTCGAACCTAAGGATTATTCTGAGTAGTGAATCATATTTAGAAACATATCAACAGGGGGTTTTGTTTGTTCATGTGATTAACAGAAATTAATGGTAAGTGGTAAAATTTTAGAGAAAACAACCAATCCAAGTCTTAACTGATTCTGATTTTAATCCATCATTGATTTCCAATGATCCATTCAATTATTAACCATGTTCTTGGCCTTAGAAAACATCAAGAAGCCTCTCAGTCCTCTATGGATGTCCACTGGTTAAGCAACCAGAATTCGGAATTAACTAAGACTAAATGAATTAAGCAAACATTCAAGTCTAGTTTTACCTAAGTCCATGATCCAGCCAAGGTAATTAATCCATCCAAAAGCTTAGAAACATTAATTAACCATACAATCCTCTTTTATCACATGCAATTAAGCAATGAACACATGAATAATCCAAATCCGAATTTAACAATTCAAACAGAATATTTCAGAGGATTTAAAAAACTTGATTAACAACTAAACGAATAACAACAACACATAATCTCAGAATCAATAATCAGAATAGTTAGAACCTGGATTGATGTGATGATTTAGCCCTCCATGAACAAGAGAAGCCAAGTTCTTACAAAATATCTAGAGAGAAAACTTAAAGACTAAGAAAAACTAGAAAGCTGTCTAAAATATCCTAATGCCCTTAATTTGAATTTCGGCTGCCCCTTTGTGCTGATATAGACCTCAAAAATTACATGCACACCCAAATTGCCCTTAGGGCACACTTGTTCCCATGGGCTTTAGCTTTAATTGGGCTTTGGTTTGGGCCCATTTGGACTTGTCATGAGGAAGTTAGGCCCATTTAAGTCTCAATAGGTGTCTGAAACCATCAGCCAAATTCGACTGCAAATAAGACCATCTTCAATATAAAATATGGTAAACCGGTCTTCATAACAATTGAAGCTCTTTCTGTTAGCTTTCCAATGGTACCCATTGCAAGTCCATATGACATTCACAACTCAAGTTATGGGCTAAACACTGCATGTAGGTCAGGATCCTGCGACAGCATGTCTTCTCTGGCTTCCAGGCTGCATATGACCTTCTGGACATCCGAAATGGCTTTGGAGCCCTGAAAGAAAGTTGTAGAAAATTCTCTCAGCTTTCCTACAATGTATGAATCAGAATTTTTAGACATTTAGAACTCAAGATATGCATGAAACACAGAGACAGCATAAAATGCTCAGTATTGCTAGAAATTGCAATTAGGCACAAATGGATCCAAGGTCATCAAATGAGGTCCAAGTCTACTCAATTCAGCCCAAAAGAGGTATAAAAGATTAAGTATGAGGGATAACTATTGTATAAAAAGTGTGTTCATCAAATTTCCCCACACTTAGCTTTTGCACGTCTCGGGCAAACTAGAATTCCAAAACTAAGAAAAGCAAGAACAAGGAAACAAAAACAAATTTAAAAACTAAAGGATCACCTCCCAATGATATTTAAGATATGCAGAAGTTCATACCACAAGTAAGATGAGCAATTAAAGATTCAAGGAAGTCACAGCATTCATGAAATAAAATTTCTTCTCATCCAAAATCAACAAACAAGGTAACTTCAATTGGAAAGCATAAGTCAAGAATGATAGATCCTCACAAGATATACTCTTACTCTCAATCCCTCAAGTGTTTAGAAATTAGGTACTTCACTCAATCAAACTCATCAAGAGATGCACTACCATAAGCTTGCTTATCTTCTACTTCTCCACTACTCAAACAAATGCACACACAAATCAAGAGGACTTTATTTAAGGTTGTAATAAGGCCAAGGTAAAGGTAAAGGAATGAATCAAAATGGATATCACAAGGTAAAAACTCAAAGAGAATAAAAGAACATTGGAGAGGAACTCAAATGACAAGCATTAAATTTCAAGTGTGTAAAGCATATTCTCCTTCCTTTGCACATATTCTTTCCTTTTCTTTTCCTTTTCCTTTTTCACAATTCAGATTTTTTTTTTTTTTTCCAGAACCAATTGGCTCTTTTCTTTCTTTCTTTCTTTCTTTGCACATTGCACAATAATTTTCACTACCTCTACACTTGCATTATTAATTACCCACAAGCATAAGAGCTCCTCCAAGATAATGAACAAATGCTCTCCCATTCCCTAAGGTAAGGCAACAACATGATTTTTCACATAGGCACATAATGAGCTAAGATCAAAGATAGGCAAATAGGCTCAATGGAGGTAATCAAAGGAAAATAATACAAGGTTGGCTATTTGGCAAAGTAGCTAAATCAAGAAAGAATGCCTCAATCATGTTCATGTATGCAAATGAAAAGGTAGCCTCAAAAAGAATCAAGCAAGTTCTAGAGTGAACAAATTCCATGAGTGAAATTACACAATAAGGAAAAGAATGGCACATTTGCTAAATCCATTCATCAAAAGCTCAAAATCTCACAAGGCATGCATGTATCTATCAAACTTAATCATCAATCCAACATCTAAAACCAAACATGTGAAATTAAGGATGGAAAACAAGTTATTCAATCATGCTATGAACCTTGAAATGTAATTACTTTAAACTGACAACTTCACAAATTCTACAACATCATTGGAAGGCAATTAAAACAGAAAAATTTTCACTTAAAACAAAAAAATAGCAAAGTAAATAAACCAATAAACAGTAAATTAAACAGAAAACATAACTTTAAAAACAGAATTAAAAACACACACAAAAATAGAAAAATAGCAAAGTAAACCTCCCCCCCACACTTAAATTTTACATTGTCCTAAATGTAAAAACTGCTAAAAGTAGCAACATATGATAATGAACATCAAGCAAATAAGGACAAGTAAAATAAAAGAGAGAGAAGAAACATCCTTATCAGGGGAGGTAGATGGCATCTTGCAAGTGGACCTCCTCCAAGATGTCCTCTTTAGCTCCGTCACAGAATGGCTTGCGGCGGTTGAAACCTGCATGTCCAAGAAATGACCAAACTTCTCGCACGCATGTGGGGTAAGATAAAGCAGACATCAAGAACAGAAAATTGAAAATAAAATGAACAAAAAACAGTAACAAAAACAAAATAGAATTAAAAAGAAGACTAGAAAACAGAAAATTCAAAGCAAAAACAGAAAACAGAAATAGAATAGAAAATTCAAAGCAAAAACAGAAAACATAATATAATTACAGTAATATAATCAGAAAATGTACTCCCCTGAAGCTCAAGGTATCATTTTCCGATTATGTGCAGCAAACATGGCTAGATACTGGGGTCAAAGACCACTCTCACGAAGTCTTGGGTTGCCCCTGTAGAGTCATCTTCTAAAGCCGCAGAATTAGAATCGGAACCAGAACTAGAATCAGATTCAGATGCAGATTCACCAGGATTGTCATCGCTTAAAAATGTAGAAATTTCAGTACAGATAGCACAGCTCATGTCACCATCACAAATAGCATGTGAATGGCACTGGACATAATCCTCTATACCCACAAAGTCAGGGAATTCAGAACATAGCTCCTCATACACATCCACTAACTCTGCAGGATCATCAACGACTACAGCCTCTGTGATAGAGTCATCTTGTTCTAAAAATGCTACAATCTCAGAACAAGTAGGGCAAGCAGAATCATCATAATTGCAGCACATAGAATCAGGAGTGCTCAAGAAGGCTGATATCTCAGCACATACTGCACAAGGTACATCACCATCACAGTCAAGACAGGAGGGGCACTGAAGAGGGTCATCAACACCAACAAAATCTGGGAAGTCAGCACAGAGCTCATCATACCCATCCCCAACTAGATCATCAATCAAATCAATGTGAAAGACAGAGTGCTCATCCATGGAATGTTGCATAGGCTCAAAACCTTTGGCCTGCAATTGACTCGTTGAGGATGCCAATTGTCCAATCTAGATATCTAAGTTTTGTATGGTGGCCTCTGTCCTCTGCCGGAACTACATGGTACGAGTTGCCAATTGCTTTACCAAGTCCTCAATTGAAGGTTCAGGTTCTGTGTATGTTGAACTTGATTGTTGCATAGGCTGCTTGAATGGTTGCCAATATTGCTGTGGAGGTGCTGCATTGCCATATGTCAGATTGGTATGATCTCTCCACTCATAGTCATAGATGTTGAAGGATGGATCATATGTAGGCTGTTGGGGTTGGTATGATAATTTTCCAGAAAAGACATCGGTTGCAGCTACAAAGGGATCTTGAAATCCATAAACATCATCCTGAAGTGTAGGGCATGCATTGGTGGGATGAGAGGTGCAAGCACATATGCCACAAAATTGGATTGGTTGCATGGCTGGTTCAGGTGCTTGTTGTCCCACTGCCAATTGTCTCACCAAAGATGTCAATTCATCAAGTTTATGGTCCTTCCTCTGTTGGTCAAAAAGTGATACAACAACCTCTTTGACTCTTTTAGTAGTAGGGGAACCTAGTATGCACCATGAACAAAAAAAAGTAACAGAACAACAAAACACACAACAAAACACAAAATCACACAAAAAGTGACAGAATTGAACTAAAAGATAACCACACAAAATGCACAAAACAAAGACAAAAACACAACAAATAATTCTAATTAAGGTATCTAAACATTTTTAAAAATTATGAGATCACTACAACTTGAAAACTAGATGAAAATGGAAGTCAAAAATCAAATAAAAAATTTTAACAAATTGAAAAAGTGGTATAAATGACGGAATTTGGCCAAAATAGGGTGGGGCTCACTACATGTAGTGAGTTTTGCTTGTCAGGACGTTTTCCTTTAACTGACCAATTCTCAAGTCATTCTGGGCTAAAAAATTCATACTAAATTTTCTGAAAAATTTGCCTAAAATCACCCGTTTTCACCAAAAACTACCAAGACAAAACAACAGAGGGGGGTTTATGAAGGGTTAGCAGTAAAGTATACTCCTAATAAGATTGATCAAAACTAGAATAATCCCCGGCAACGGCGCCAAAATTTGATGAGCTGCCGAGGCTCATCCTCAAATTAATTAAAGTTTAAGGTCAATTACCTAAGCTACTTGTAGCATAAGGCAGCCCTAAGTCGAACCTAAGGATTATTCTAAGTAGTGAATCATATTTAGAAACATATCAATAGGGGGGTTTTGTTTGTTCATGTGATTAACAGAAATTAATGGTAAGTGGTAAAGTTTTAGGGAAAACAACTCATCCAAGTCTTAACTGATTCTGATTTTAATCCATCCTTGATTTCCAATGATCCATTCAATTATTAACCATGTTCTTGGCCTTAGAAAACATCAAGAAGCCTCTCAGTCCTCTATGGATGTCCACTGGTTAAGCAACCAGAATTCGGAATTAATTAAGACTAAATGAATTAAGCAAACATTCAAGTCTAGTTTTACCTAAGTCCATGATCCAGCCAAGGTAATTAATCCATCCAAAATCTAAGAAACATTAATTAACCATACAATCCTCTTTTATCACATGCAATTAAGCAATGAACACATGAATAATCCAAATCCGAATTTAACAATTCAAACAGAATATTTCAGAGGATTTAAAGAACTTGATTAACAACTAAATGAATAACAACAACACATAATCTCAGAATCAATAATCAGAATAGTTAGAACCTGGAATGATGTGATGATTTAGCCCTCCATGAACAAGAGAAGCCAAGTTCTTACAAAATATCTAGAGAGAAAACTTAAAGACTAAAAAAAACTAGAAAGCTGTCTAAAATATCCTAATGCCCTTAATTTGAATTTCGGCTGCCCCTTTGTGCTGATATAGACCTCCAAAATTACATGCACACCCAAATTTCCCTCAGGGCACACTTGTTCCCATGGGCCTTAGCTTTAATTGGGCTTTGGTTTGGGCCCATTTGGACTTGTCATGAGGAAGTTAGGCCCATTTAAGTGTCAATAGGTCTCTGGAACCATCAGCCAACTTCGACCGCAAATAAGACCATCTTTAATATAAAATATGGTGAACCTATCTTCATAACAATTGAAGCTCTGTCTGTTAGCTTTCCAATGGTACTAGTTTCAAGTCAATATGACATTCACAGCTCAAGTTATGGCCCAAACACTGCATATAGGTCAGGATCCTGCGACAGCATGTCTTCTCTGGCTTCCAGGCTGCATATGACATTCTGGACATCCGAATTGGCTTTGGAGCCCTGAAAGAAAGTTGTAGAAAATTCTCTCAGCTTTCCTACAAGGTATGACTCAAAATTTTTAGACATCAGAACTCAAGATATGCACGAAACACAGAGACAGCATAAAATGCTCAGTATTGCTGGAAATTGCAATTAGGCACAAATGGATCCAAGGTCATCAAATGAGGTCCAAATCTACTCAATTCAGCCCAAAAGAGGTTTAAAAGACTAAGTATGAGGGATAACTATTGTATAAAAAATGTGTTCATCAAGTGGGTAAGAAAGATAGAAAAAGCAAAAGGATGCCAAAATGAATGAAAACTCCATGACAATTTTTTTGTTTTAATAAACATGGTCCAATACATAATAAAGATAAAATTCAAGTGACTTTGGATTTCAGTCAAAAGAAATAAATATGGCATAAACAGATATTACTTAAAGAGGACCACATCTGGCATCGGCTCAATCTCCCAATTATTCAATTCTTCTAAATCTCCGTAAAGTCGAATCCCACAATTTTTCTTAGAGCAGCCGTCTAGGGTATTCAACATGTGCCTATGATCCACAATTGATGATTCAATTGATGGCACAAAAGTCTCTAGTAGATGAGGAAGTCTGGTTTCATGGTGCTTTCTTGGCCATCTCAGGAACTCTTCCATGGAAGGCTCATACCCCAACCCCTGTCTACTTTCATTTTCTGGAAGCACGATGGGTTCACTGATACCTTGCAATTTGATCCCCAAGCATTTTCCTTTTTGAAATCCACTCTTCTTCAACATTTTCGCTACAACTTAATTAACTTCCCCTTTCTTTGGTAAATCTTTACCATCATGTTGGGTTATCTCCAGAGATTGGAAAGATGACTCCAGTGCTTGCTCTGCTGCTTCAACATATGGTAATGAGCTGGGCTTGCTTACCAGCATCTCCTCCTCTCCTTTAACAATTATCACCCTTCCCCCATTCACATATTTCAGTCTTTGATGCCATGTAGACGGCACCACTCCCGCAGCATGAATCCAGGGCCTACCCAGTAACATGGTATATGCAGGTTCTATGTCCATCACTTGGAATGGAACATCAAACTTATCTGGTCTGATCTCTAACTGAAGAGAGATATCCTCAAGTACTTCACACTTTGTTCCATCAAAAGCCCTTACCACCATACTACTTTCTCGTATACGAGACGCATTAACCGGTAATTGCATGGAGTAGAATAAGGTAGCACATTTAGCGCAGACCCATTATCAATTAAAACTTTAGCTACAATATAGCCATCGCACTTGAGCGTGATATGAAGTGCCTTGTTGTGAGCACTCATACCAAACATCAGCTCTTCTTTAGAAAAAGAGATTGTGCTAAAGTTTTTGATAAAATTTACCATCCCTCCAAATTTCTCTACGGTTATGTTTGGCCGTACATAGGCTTGCTGTAAGAACCTTTGTAATGCTTGTCTATGACATTCAGAGCTCATGATAAGAGACAATAATGAAATACGAGCAGGAGTTTTCTTCATTTGTTCCACTATATCGTATTCACTTTGTCTCATTATCTTCAAAAATTCTTCTTCTTCCCTATTTTCTCCTTGAGTATCATTCTTCGCCAAATATGGTTCTCTTTCATCAACCATGGCTTTCCCTTTCTCCTTTCTCTGGTGCTCAATCTCTTCAGGCAAGTAGCACCGTCCGCTTCTAGTCAAACCACTAGTCCCTACCACATTGGTAATTATACCTGATTCTTCTTTCTCCTTTTCTTCTACGCAACTCCCTGGATTTTCTTCTTTAGTATTTACTATTTTTACTGCGTAATTCCAGGGCACGGTATGGTTGCTTTCATAAGAGAACGGTGCAGGCACCTGAATGACCACCTCTAGCCGAGCTTGGCTGGCTGAGGGATTAGGTAAGACTCTAAGGACAAAAGGTTTTGCCCCATGTTGTTCTTCTTCTTCAGTCATGTTAATCTCCTTCTGATTCTCCCCACTTCTCTTCTCAAACCTTAAGACTCCTAAAGCAATCAGCTTCTGAACTCTACACTTGAATTCCTAGCACCTTTCTATATCATGCCCAATACTCTGGTGATGTTCACAAAAAGAATCCCTATCATACTGATCATCCTTTTTTATCGGTCTAAAAGGACCTTCCAAACTACATCCGGCTGACCTTAGTATTTCCCGTATTAACCTCATGGGAGTCTTTATCTGAGTAATCTTTCGAACTTCTCTAACTCCTTCAAGTATAGCATTAATCCTTGGTCTCGCTTCATGGTTAGGCAAAGGATTATTGTTTATATTAGGCCCTCTCCCAATTTCTTCAATTTTGATCACACCTTGCTTGATCAAATTTAACACAGTAAACTTAAACCTCGGACAATCTTCAATCGAATGTCCCACAATACCTCGATGATAATCACACTTGAGGCTTGGGTTATACCATTGAGGGAATGGTGGCTGAATTGGTTGTACAAGCTTAGGAGCTATCACATGAGTCTCACACAATTGTTTGAACAATTCGGCTCTAGTAATAGGGATGTTTGAAAACGGTTCATCTCTTTGTAAAGGACGTGACTGGTTTCTATACCCCTGATAATTTGGCCTGAATGATGGTCTTGATACCGAAAAACTTGGAGGTGTATTATGGTAAGTGGGAACGAAAGGTGCTTGAGGATATTGGTAATTTGGTATGGATTAGGGATAAGCTGGAGGGATAGCATTAATAGGATATGATGGTGGAAATGACGGTCTTCTAGGTTGAGGGTATTGGTAGGTTCCCAGTGTTTGTATCCAGTTCACTTCTCCTTCCTTCTTTTTTTGAAAACCTGCCTTCTTTTGGCCAAAACTATTACCTTCAATACTCATTCCTTGTAACTTTCCAGCTTTCACTAGTTCTTCTATTCTTTCCCCAGCCTTGATAATATCAGCAAAATCATGGAAAAGGTAACCCGCCATCAGCTCTAAATATGGGGATTTTAAGGTATTCAGAAAAATGGAGCATAATTTGGAGTCAAGGAGTAGAGGTTGAACTTCAGAAGCCAAGGTCCTCCATTTCTGGGCATACTCCCTGAAAGATTCATCTTTCTTCTGCATGTTCTTCAATTGCTCTCTTGTAGGAGCAGTATCATAGTTGAACTTATACTGCTTTAGAAAGGCTTCTGCTAAATCCGCCCAACTCCTTATCCTGGTGCGATCTAAATCCATAAACCAATTATAAGCAGCACCAGTGAGACTTTTTGGAAAGAAATGAATCAACACCTTCTCATCTTCCTCTATAGTGGCCATCTCTGTAATATAAGAGACCAGATGAAACTTTGGGTTACCAGTCCCATCATACTTCTCAAATTCAGGGAGTTTAAGATCTCTAGGAATTGACACTCCCGGAGTAAGATGTAATTTCTTGACTCCCACGGCCCCGAATGAACTAGTTCCTTCCATAGCTCTAATCCTTTTTTCTAAAGTCAACAATTTCTCTTTTTGTTTTTCTTTTTCGCACTCCTCAGATTCTTTCTCAACATGTATGGTCACTGGTGGATTTTGGATGGGCACATTAAAAACAGAATGGGTGATCAGTGAAGTGTAAGTGTATACGTTTCCTTTGTGTCCACTTGGATTCAAGGCAGTCTCTGTGGTAGGATTTGCTTTAGGTAAGGTGGCGGTGAATCGAAATTCAGGTGGTTAGGTAGTAGGTGGGATAGTGGAATTAGGATCCAATCCTTGGGCGGTCATTAGATGAGGGGGCATGCCCCAAATGGGATTGAATTGAGCTGTGATAACATTTTGCTCATGAGCAAGAAAAGTCAGCAGTGGTGCTACTTAGGATATGGGGAGAAATTCATAATGACTCGGGCCTTTAGCTGTCCTTTTTAACTTCAACCTCTCAACAAGTAAACTCCTTATCTCATTCATCTGTTCCTTCATCCTATCCAACTCAACTCCTAAATCCCTCTCTGGTTCCTGAGTTCCGTCCATGATAGTAACATTCCTACATCTGAGTCCGATTGATCTTTTCACATAGCCTTTTTTATTGAACCGCGCTTTCTTTGCAGGACCAATGATGTCTTAATCCCCTAATGGACGATAAAAAAATGAAAAGAAAACATAAAGAATAAATGAGTAAAAATGAAAATAATAAAAAGATTTCAACAATCTCTTGAGAAGGCAGATTGTTAATATGGCTTGGACGAGTCCTTTAAATGATCAATTTTAAAATTCATCTTCTTCACAGGTACTTTCGTGGGATACGAGTCTTATCTTTCAGCAGGAACTTTGGTTCCTTATGGAAAAACATGACAATGATAATATTTGCGAATATTTTTGACATTACGAGAAAAATTATCGCATACAACTAACATGAGAGATTGGTCCAATGAAAACAAAACACATTTCATTAATGATTGTAGTGCAAGTACATCAAGAAGCTCATAGCTGTGCTATGTCATTTAAAATACTCTTGCATTCTTCAAAAAGTTTCTCTAAATCCCTCGTAGGTAATGCAAAAGGAGTCGTGTGATCTTCAACCTCTTGAACTCTTTGTCTCAGCCTCTCTGCCTTATCATAGGAATTCTCCATTAAATATTCAAAATGCTTCTTCCATTTTTCGGTCTCTGAAACGTCACCTCCTTTATCCATTTCTTTTTTCTCTTTCAAAAGTTCATATTGTTGCTTCCAAAGTGTCACCATCTCTCTTGCCTTTTGAAGAGCATTGCCCAAGCGAGCATTTTGGTGTTCCATGTCTTCGCATTGACAACGTAAAAACTCTTTATCTTCTTCCTCTTGGGTTTTCAGCTTTTTCATATTTTGATACCCATTCTCCCAATTTTCCATTTATTGTTTGTGAACATCTTTTTCTTCTTCCAGATTCTCCTTTAGCTCTTCAACTTTGCTTTAAGACATTCCATCTGCTCAAGTCTGTGTTTCGCCACTTCTCTTATCTCATAGATTTGTCTCTCCATTTGTTCAATTTGCTTCAATGAGGCACTTTGAGCGACATCTTGATATTTTCTCTTTTCTTTCTCTGCTCTTGCTAATCTCTTCATGAGCTGAGCCCGTTCTTCAAGCCATTTCTTCTTTTCAACTTCTACCTCATCTAATTTTCTTTTCATTTCCTCCTCTCTAAGTTTTTCTTTCATGGCAAATTCAGCCTCAAAATCGCGAGCAGGCACTTCAAAAGGAGGTGGATGAGAAATAGTAGCAGCATGTGGTACTACAACCTTTCTAGCTTTCTCTCGGACCCAAGTACCATACAAAGTAATCGCCTCATTAGTATCGGAGCACGGGTCTTCTTGTCGGAATGATAATCTTTCCCAAGTCTTCTTGACCTTGTACAACTTATTTTCACTCCCTTGAGAATCGTACTCGAACTCCATTTCAACAAGTCCTTTAGTGTAAGAAATGTATTGAAAGTGTTCGAATTGCCTCAAGACTAGTGTAGGCATGTAGGCCACACAACCTCGAGTACCTATCAATGGCACATACAAAAAATCTCCGCAACGAACCAATATGCCATGCCCTTTAGACCAATGAGAACGCCATGTAAAATTTCCTTCATCAATACCAATATAATGGTTTAACCAGAAATCTCGATCCTCCTTCACAATCTTCAATTCAGTAAATTTCCTTATGAACTCCATCCCAAAGCCAAAATTGGTCAATCGTGGATAATTTTTTCCTTGAACATGGTAGAAGAGCCAGACGAATAAAATTTGTAAACAACATCTGAGTTTACCCTCGCCTTTCCTTCGACAAAAATTTAGAGCTCCAAATGTGTCGGCCAATATGGCGGGTACTGGATTAATCTTGTGCTCAAGAACTTGTTGAAACACATCAGCGGCTAAAAGACTAATAGCATTCTTGGCAGATGGGAATAAAATAAGTCCGTAGATACATAAAGCAATCAGATCCCTTAGCTTTCCCCATTCCTTTTTGTCAAGAAAATTTTGTAGACTGGGTATTATGAAAGCCATAGGCCAACCCCTCATGCTATTGTCCTTTAGAATCATTTTACTTTTCACTATGTCAACAGATACACCTAGCCACTCAGCAACCCTTTCCAAAGCAACTTTATTCTTGTTGTGAGTATACACCTTGGTTTGAGTAGTTAATGGAAAATTCAGCATATAGGCATACTCTTCAATGGTCGGGGTCGTGTCAATGACTCCAAAAGTTAAGCAACGGTATGAAGGATTCCAGTAATTCAACATGGTAACCACGGCCATCTCATGTACCTCAACCTTCAACAAGTCCTAAATCTTTCCGTATTTCTGATTAAAAGCTGTCTTTTCATCAATGGGTAGCAATTTGAAAAAATGGTCTACTTCGGTCACATCATTGACTTCGACATGGACTCGAAGCCTCTTAGGCAATGTGCTAGGATGTCCCTTAGGTAAACAATCTCTCTCTTCAGTTGGTAGTGATGCCATATCCCTTATGAAAGCTCGTGAAGTCTTAGAATTTTCAAAAACAGGATCTCGACTAGCCATATTAACAATTCAACCTCCTATGGATTATTGCTGAAAAGTTCAAAAATAAAATGTGACCAAACCTTGTCAGAAAAATTTACAGTGTATTTACAAATGAGAAATAAAGCGAGTAAAATGAAAAGAAAATAAAAGAGAGAAATGATGCTTCTCCTATTGTCTTAAGAAAAGGCTGACATCTAAGCTCAAGGATTTTAACTTAGTGGTCATGATCTAACCTAAAGGAGGGCTTGTACAGTCAAATTACATGCATGGTTATTAGGTCAGTGCTACATCTTAGAAGTCCAAGGTACTATAGATTGCCTCTCATCGAAATGACGGAGACCTTGTCTTGTTAACATGAATAGACGAAAGGTAGTGCCTCTCATATTTACTCATGTTAAAAGGACAAGTTACAATCCAAGTGAGAGCTTTGCATAGATCGCAAGGGTACTTAGCCCCTTTGGGATAATGCTCACTCCTTATCTAACCCTAAGTTTAAATGTGACTCGGGTATAGAGCCAGAGAAAGTGTGTGAGGTATGAGTGTTAGTGTTTCGTGTGTGCAGGGAAAGCAAACAAACCTCATCCTACATCTACCCGCTGCAAAAGAAAGCCCAAAATATACTACAATTATTTACAAATGCGAAGCAAAAATATATACACAACATATACATGAAATAAATAATGAAAATTAAATGAACAATGGGATAAAGAAGATACAAAAAGGCCATATTTATTTTGCACAATTAACTTTCTAGGCTTGACTCTCGATTATCCCCAGCGGAGTCGCCAAACTGTCATAACGTACCCAAAGGTCGTTGTAACGCGAATGACTAAAAACAAGATTTAGTTTTCAAAATGAAAACTCTGGAGTCGCCACCAATTGTATTAAAAATCGGGAAACAATTGGAAAAATCCTTTAATTTTTTTAAAAAATATGTCTGCAAACCAGAGAGGGTTCGGGAGTCTAATTGTGTATAGGGAAGGTGTTAGGCACCCTATAACATCCGTCTAAACGACGGTTACCTAAAATTAATTGTGTAAATTAAATTATAGCCTAATTATATTTATTTGATCCCTAAAAAAAAAAAGGTGATTATTCACAATGGGACTTGATTCTTCACCTTCGAATGCCTGCGTACCCTAATTAGGGATCAAAGTCCGCATAGTTCGTAATGATTCAAAAGGAATTTTTATTTTTCTCATTTTTTATTTTTCGAAACTGAAATTAAAAGGGATTTAAAATTTTCAAATTAAAATTATGCTATGAATGAAACTAATCGTGTTCTAATCCTTTCACTTTGTTCCCACGCTTCTCGGTTCCTAAAGTGTCGCTTATCCTTACCTCGGGCAGATAGGAGAGCCTCCCCAATGGGGGTAAGTCGCTCTTATCCCTCCCTTGATAAGAAAGGGGCCTATGGATACTATTCGCATAATTTAAACTAAACTATATAAAATGCATGACATATGATTTTTCTCCTAATTTTTATTTCAATTAACCTATTTGAATAAAGGAAAAATAAAATCAAATAAATAAAACATTGATGAGCTGCCGAGGCTCCTCAAATTAATTAAGTTTAAGGTCAGTTCCCAAGCTATTTGCAGCAAAGGGCAGCCCTAAGTCGAACCTAAGGATTATTCTATTTGGTGAATCATATTGAGAAGCATATAAACAGGGGGGTTGTGTTTGTTTCTGTGATTAACAAAAATTAATTGAAAGTGGTAAAGTTTAAGAGAAAGCAACCAATCCAAGTCTTAACTAATTCTGATTTTGATTCATCCTTGATTTCCAAGGATCCATTTAATTATTAATCATGTTCTTGGCCTTTAAAACATATCAAGAAGCCTCTCAATGTTCTATGGATGTCTACTGGTTAAGCAACCAGAATTCGGTTCAACAAGGGACTAAATGAATTAAGCAAACATTCAAGTCCAGTTTAACCTAAGTCCTGAATCCAGCCAAGGTAATTAATCCGTCCAAGCTTAGAACCATTAATTAACCATACAATCCTCTTTTATCACATGCAAACAGAATATGAACACATGAATAATCCAATCCGAATTAAGCAATTCAAACAGAATATTTCAGAGGATTGAAAGAACTTGATTAACAACTAAAATGAAGAACAACAACACATAATCTCAAAATCAATAATCAGAATAGCAAAACCTGGATTGATATGATGATTTAGCCCTCCATGAACAAGAAGAGCTGAGTTCTTACAAAAATATCTTAGAGAAAACTTAAGAGCTAAGGAAAGCTAGAAAGCTGTCTAAAATATGTAATTCCTTCATTCTGAATTTCGGCTGCCCCCTCTTGCTGATATAGACCTCTAAATTTACATGCACACCCAAATTGCCCTTAGGGCACACTTGTTCCCATGGGCCTTAGCTTCAATTGGGCTTTGGTTTGGGCCCATTTGGACTTGTCATGAGGAAGTTAGGCCCATTTAAGTGGCAAAAGGTGTCCTGAACCGTCAGCTAACTTGCACAGCAAATAAGACCATCTTCAACATAAAATATGGTGAACCGGTCTTCATATCAATTGAAGCTCTGTCTGTTAGCTTTCCAATGGTACCAGTTTCAGGTCCATATGACATCCACAACTCAAGTTATGACCCAAATACTGCATGTAGGTCAGGATCCTGCGACAGCATGTCTTCTCTGGCTTCCAGGCTGCATATGACCTTCTGAACGTCCGAATTAGCTTTGGAGCCCTGAAAGAAAGTTGTAGAAAATTCTCTCAGCTTTCCAACAAGGTATGACTCGGAATTTTTAGACATCCAGAACTCAAGATATGCATGAAACACAGAGACAGCATATAATGCCCAGTATTGCTGGAAATTGCAACTAAGCATAAATGGATCCAAAGTCATGAAATGAGGTCTAAGTCTATGCAATTCAGCCCAAAAGAGGTTTAAAAGACTAAGTATGAGGGATAACTATTGTATAAAAAGAGTGTTCATCAAACATCATAACTAAACCACTCAGCACGTCTCGGGCAAACTAAAATTCCAAAACTAAGAAAAGCAAGAACAAGGAAACAAAAACAAATTT